>OX411308.1:1571288-1741288 GCA_948150685.1 Rhaphigaster nebulosa
AAAAATTATATTAAATACTTTGCAAAACTTCTCAAATTTGGTATTTATAACTTATATATTAATTCAAATAACATACTAAATTTTGGTCTAAATTGGAAAACCGGAAGCGGTACTTTACTTGAAGGTCATATTAGACATTCATCAAAAATTATATTAAAATATAATGTAAAACATCTCAAACGTGGTAAATAGGACTTTTATATTGATGTGAATGTATTTACTATATTTGGGTTAAAATTGGTGAGCCGAAAACGGTGCTTTACTTGAAGGTCATAATAAGCTTACATCAGAAATTATATTTAAATTAAATACATAAATCATATGTTTCGGTAATAAAGGCTACAAACGCAATTTGGTTGCCAATCCAATTAAACATTTTTATTACGTGTTTTAAGTGTTAAAATTGATTGTAAAATACTGGTTTTCCTCCCTATTTGTGTGTGTGTGTCAATAAATGGATGTCGCGATGCCGAGTGTCGTTTTTGAGATACTGCGATCTTCGGAAACTAGTAACCAAATTCAGGATCACTTTTTGAGCCACCGATTTATAGTTTAATAGGCGTTCAAGGAAGCCATGTGTTGTCCACATCAGATATTTTTATTAGTACTTGGGTACACGTGTAGAGAATATCTTGAAGATGGTTGATGCAGTTGTTTTCCTTACTATCTCGATTGAATAATCAATAGCTGACCGTAAAACTTTTATGAAGGAATGAGATGGTCCGAGAGGGGGCTAAAAAAGTGGATCACAATAGTAAAAACTGTTTATTAGAAACAGACATTTCGACCCATTTTACAGTTCTTCTTCAAGGCTAAATACACCAGATACAATAATAAAACAATGATATATACAGTGAATGATCTTAAAATTGACAAAACAAATAATTAAAAAGACATGATGAGAAAAAATGAAAAACAGTGATGAATTTGTAAAATGTTATAAGATTAAACCGATTAAATTAACTAAAATAAATTAGTTATTATTAATAGATTAAACTGATTATTATTAAAACTGACTATATAATAATTATAGATAAACTGGAAGAGAAATAACAATAAAAAAACTTAACTATATTAAATAAATAAAAAGGGAAATAAAAATAAATAATCAGAGAAAATTGATTACCTTGACGCTCAAAGTGTGGTGAAGGAGTAACAAAGTTTCAAAGCAATTAAGGAGGCGTTGTAGGGGTAATAATTAAGAATGTCATAAAAGTTATGTGGAGAAGGCAGTGGGGAGAGGCTGTAATTATACATGTGGGTTAATCATAAAATATTTATAAATTAATTAAAAATAACTGAAAAAATGAGAAAAAGATAAACCCCCAAAAGAAAATTTGTAAATAATAAATTAAAATAAAAGTAAATATATATATATATATATATATATATATATATATATATATATATATATATATATATAATAAAAATTGATAGAATTCATGTCAACCATATGAGCTAAAATGCCATCTGTAGGGGATTAAATTATTATCTTATTAATTAACGTATATACTGTCTGTAGGGGATTAACTTACTATCTTATTAATTAGCATATATATGCTAATGTAGGGGATTAACTTACTATTAACTATTAACTTCCTAGGAATTAACTGTTGACATCCGCATGATGGTATAGAAGGATCAATCTAATTAGGGATTGATAAATTATTTGCCACTTCTATAAATTTGTTTTATTGAAAACTAGTTTCGAATTTTGTACATTCATCTTCCATCCAAAAAAAATCCAATCCAGATTTTTGCTTAAATGACAAAATAAATATCTCCAATAGTCCAATCTTAAATTTATTCTAAGTAGGGATTGATAAATTATTTGCCACTTCTATAAATCTTCTACACAAATTCTACAAATTTATACAAGTGGCAAATAATTTATCAATCCCACATTAGATTGACCCTTCTATACCATCATGCGGATGTCAACTGATTAAATTTATTCCATCTATAACAAAAAAACTATTACTCACGGGCATTACTTGGAAAACCCCGATCCTTAAACCGTTTACCTATAAACGCCCTTCCTACCTTTCTTTCATTGTTAATTCAATGCGAGAAGAAATCAGTACAAACTTTTCTGTTTGATATAATCCATTTAAACTTTTGGTGAGTACCAACATGTATTTGATTTCTTGTCTTAATTAAATTAAATAATTCATAAATGTTTTATAATATTTATAATATTTATAATGTTTTAAAATTATATTAAAATACAATGCAAAACTTCTCAAATTTAGTATTTATAACTTATATATTGATTTAAATAACATACTAGATTTTAGTCTAAATTGGAAAACCGGAAGCGGTATTTTACTTGAAGGTCATATTAGACTTTCGTCAAAAAAATATATTAAAATATAATGTAAAACATCTCAAATTTGGTAAATAGGACTTTTATATCGATATAAATGTTCTTACTAGATTTTGGTTAAGATTCGTGAGCGGAAAAGGGTACTTTACTTGAAGGTCATTATAAGCTTACATCAAAAATTATATTTAAATTAAAAGAGAAATCATGTTTCGGTAATAAAGGTTACAAACGCAATTTGGTTTCCAATCCAATCAAACATTTTTATTACTTGTTTTAAGTGTTAAAATTGAGTTTAAAATACTAGTTTTCCACCCAATTTGTGAGATCAACAAGTCTACATCATGAGAATAAGATATTAGTTAAGTGGGTTTTTCCGCTTAAAATGTCGAAACTTTCCATTTCTAATGCTTTATCCAGTGATATTGACAGTTTTATTGTTGTCATGGAACATGAAGAAATATCTTGGAAGCTATTTACCTACTGAAGGAAAACGACATATAATAACGGAATGAGACCTCCAGAAACAAGAGTATGTGTGTGTGTCAATAGATGGATGACGGGACGCCGAGTCTCGTTTTTACTGCAATCTTCGGAAACTAGTAACCAAATTCAGTATCACTTTTTCAGCCACGGATTTATAATTTAATAGGCGTACAAGGAAGTCGTGTGTTGTCCACATCAGATATTTTTAATTGATTGCTTTTTGATTAATTATTTCTGTACTTTCGTTTTTGTTGTTTTTTTCATTTTTAGATTCATTTACGAAATTATGGGTCAATATGTGCTTATTCTATCATTTTTTTTTCTTTAAATTATAATTAATCAATCCCTCCGCCTGAGACTTTTTTTCAAAATATTTTTTCATACTTATATGGATTATTGTGTACAATAAAATATATATTTTGTTTTGTTTTATAAATTAAGTTTGGGAATAAAATTGTGGTAAAATTTATTCCAATGTGTGAATTTTATTTATTTCCATTTTAAATTATTTTTTCTGTGCTGTATTTTCTAGTTGTTTTGATTTTGGCGATGCATTGAGGTCCCTGATTAAAAAGTTATTTGGCAATTATTCATTATCAGGCAGAGATACGTCCTTTATAATTATTCAGATTCATTTTCAAGTCCGAATTGTACATATTATGAGAAGCCGAATAAATAAAACATTTTATAGTTCCGATTTTTATTTTAAATTTAATCCAATAAATTGATTAAAATCGAATTGAATTTTACAGTTTATAGCATTTGGGCCCTTGAATTATACCTCATGCAATTTCGTTGGACGCCGCGTAATTCACAAATTTCGTAGAAATTAATTTGCGCAGAACAGTGGCGTCGGTAAATGTTCTAGATCTAAACAAAGACATAAGTTTGAGGATTGTGTTTGGTCCGATCATGATGATTTGTATTTTGATGAATTTAAGTGGAGGAATGTACATGAATATATTAATAAATTGCATATGTGAATGTGTATGTATACATACATCAATTACATAAAATTAAATTATGTGCATTAAATGTACATACATACATTAATTGTAATAAATTAATTCTACAATGGTTTAAAATGAATAGAGTAGTTAACATTTCCAAGAATTAAATATTTTTGAATGCTCTAGACATAAAATTCTTTAAACTATCTATTATTTTTAATAAGATTTAAAGATCATTCTCTAAAGGATATAATTTTATTCAGCATCAGACGATACATTCAAAATTATTTTAAAAAAATAAATAAAAACTTGAGACTAATGCTTTCAAATAAATATGATAGACTACTTATAATATTCGTATATAAATACCATCAAAAGGAAATGCTAACAGATTAATTAAATTATATATCAGTTGACGTCCGGATGATGGTATAGAAGGATCAGTCTAAGTAGTGATTGATAAATTATTTGCCACTTCTATAATTTAGTTTTTATTGAAAACTAGTTTCGAATATTATACATTCATCTTCAGTTCAAGGTTTAAGTAGATTATATAAATATAATCTGCTTACACCTTGAACTGAAGATGAATAGATAACATTCGAAATTAGTTTTAAATAAAAACTAAATTATAGAAGTGGAAAATAATTTACCAATCCCTAATTATATTATATATTGTGCTAAATCACATTACACAATACTCTATGAGGTATAAATACAATGTTATCTAATGAACATGACAAAATTGTGAAATGGATTATTAAAAATATAAGTGAGTAAATTTTGATGTACTCTGATTAAATTATATCCTCGCCTCTACGTTTATGTAAGGAATGTGAAAAACCGCATTTTTCGAATTTCTCATTTTTAAATTTATCAGAAGTATATTTACAAAATAAAATCTTGTAAACACAAATATAGATCCCACAGAAGAAAAAATACCTTGAGATAAAAAAATTATTCGCAATGGAAAAATTAAAATTAAAATGTAAAGTTATTTTTTGATCTCCTCAAAAATATCCACATTCAAATTCATTATAATTCATTAATTATACGTGGTGGTGATGATATATGTTGTATTTTAGACGAAGTTAGAACGATTTATTATAATATTATTGTAAATTTAATAATTACTTAGAAATTTTGATGTATTGCATGAAGTGTTAGAGTTTGGTGATGGAGTGAAGATCACATTAATTGGTTCGCATTGGTATGAAGAAATTTTAGTTTATGTACGTACGATAATTTTAGTGTGGTATAGTTGAACTTAGATGCAATTTTAAGAAATTGGTCGGTGGGATGTGGTCAATGAAAAAAAAAAACTAGTGAGTGGAACTTGGTTTATTGTGTGCCAACGTTTCGGCCTAAGGTTAGGGCCTCGTCGGCACAGAGAGGCGTCGGGCCTGCCGCAACTAATTATTTGTTTCACTTATTAGTGTGTTTTTCATTGATCGCACCTTCCCCGACCATCTTTTTCTTAAAAAAAAAATATCATTTTTATGGGATCTATCTTACGATTGGAATAAATTATTTATTTAAATATACCTTATACTATTATATAAAAGGACAGCCCGTTTTTGTTTGTTAGATCTAAACGCGAAAACCACTTAATCAATTTTTACCAGATTTTAACCATATCATCTTCAAGGTTCTTAGATGGTTTTGTAATAATAAAATTTATCGATATCGATATTACGGCTGCGCAAAAGGCGAAAAATCACTTCTATATTTCATCAGCGCGTAAATCGAAAAGTATATATTTTCACTTATTATATCAATTGCTAATGATTTGAAACATAATTGAATTCCCTACAAAACAAAAAAAAAAAAATCATCGAAATCGAACCATTACTATCAAAGATATAGCGCATTGAACAATGTAGCCATGTTTTTATTTTCCTACCGCTGCAGATCGGAGAAACTGGAAAATGTTATAATCGAATCAAATTTTTGATGTGCAGTTTGCGACAGTTCTTCGCTTTCAACAGTTCGCCTCTGAGTAAAAATATCAAAGTATTTTTTGTCATTGGTCTCTCAGTATCACGATTATGACTTTTGAACGGGTGACCTAATTCTATTTTGAACTTCAAATAATTTGATTTTGTAATACTATGTTTATACATAAAGTAATGTATATATATATATTTTTTTTTTTTTTTTCGGTTGGCTCTATAGACCTTGTAGATCTTTGGCCGCGCGATGTGGTGTTCTTACAGACATTTATTGCTTGCGGGAGCACAGACAGCCTGGAGGGGGTCACCCAACCTCACGTTGCTGCGAACCATGGTTTCCATGTTGCAGCGGCAGGCTGCCCATTGCTCCATAACCGGTCACTTTGGGGCCAATTCAGCAGTGTCCTTCCCACCGACTCAATCGGGTTCAAGGACAGTGACAAATCGGTCTAGATCCACGGATTATGGCTGTTCGGAGTCAGCAGGCGCACGAGGACCTATATTTCTTTCCCCGAGACAGACCGTCCATGGACCAAACCTCCGGGCGGCTATTTTATCCTGGAAAACCACAACGCGATTCACAATTAAGGTACACGGGGTAGGGTCATCACTCCTACGCCCGGTCTGTGTGAGTAGCCTCCAGTAGACTGACGGGCCTCACATACCCGGGGAGAGGGTTGATAGATTTCTTGAATTATTACTTTAATTAAATTAAAGTAGTGCCGGTGCCGGGATTCGAACTCACAACCTTTGGGTTTGAGAGTAGGTGCACTTTTGCAAGCGCGCTAACCCGCTCGGCCACCCCGACCCCAATGTATATATATATATATATATATATATATATATATATATATATATATATATATATATATATACACACTCTAAACCAGCAATAGCAAAGCATTGCCGGGTCAGGTAGTATCTAATAAACGGACAGGGATACTGTGGTATGTAAGGCATTGATCAAGCTTTATAGGAAGATTTGGGCCATGAAGCCAATACAATTGTAGCGGTAAATTGATAACATCAAGATGGATATATTATCGCAATCTTGTACTTTTAATCTTTATTTGTTCCTATTTATATCATACTTGTGTTATTTCTAATTATTTAATAATATTTTTTATGTTTATATATGTGCGTGTGTGTATATATATTGTTAGTTTCAAATATTAATTGGAGATCACCTCTAAAATCTTATTTTATTTTTTCTTTGTATTATTGTCTATTATTATCGTTCTACATTTTTTATGTGTGAGTGTATATGTACGTATGTGTGTATGTATATATGTATATATGTATATATATATATATATATATATATATATATATATATATATATACACACATACGTACATATACATATATATATATATATATATATATATATATATATATATATATATACGAGGTGTGGCTATTAAATAACGAGACTGACTTTGCAATAAAATTTATTTTTATTTTATACATAATTACTTACTGTCACCTGCAATATACACCCCTACTCTATCCCTACAACGCTCCATGCGAATTTTCCATTGTTGGAAACAGTGCTGGAAGTCATCTTCTGTCAGCTCCTTGAGGACGCGTGCCGCTTTCTCTTTTACAGTTTCCACGGTAACATGTGATGAAACGTGGTTTTTTACTTATGATCTGGAAACGAAGCGCCAATCAATGCACTGGAAGACCCCAACTTCACCGAAAGTCAAAAAATCTAGAATGAGCAAGTCAAAATTCAAAGCAATGATGATTGTTTTTTTCGATATTCATGGGATTGTGTGCCTTCACTGGGTTCCTGAAGGGGTGTATATTGAAGGTGATAGTAAGTAATTATGTATAAAATAATAATAAATTTTTTTACGTATATATATATATATATATATATATATATATATATATATATATATATATATATAAGTTATGCGACGGCGAACAAATTGAATTAAAAAAAAGGAAAAGGACTGAGAAATAACTATCACGACTTCTGTAACAAGACTGTTTATTCATAAAAGTAATCCTCCTTATATACAATCGGAATGTTGTTTACATTCCAGGATGGTATTAAGGTTGATACTGCCACGCTCCGGTCTTTAACTCCCCCCCACCAGTTTACGGGGATCTCCGTAAACTCTATATTCAACCCTAACTTGTTAATCTCCTCACCTCACAGAGCGGAGCGGCCAGTCAATCTTAATACCTTACATCTGATCTTTTAATAAAACAACCAACAAAAAGAAAACAACTCAAAAGTCCTTCTGCAGCATATACAATAAACAAAAAGAAAATCACTATCACTGTTATCAATTATCACTATCTTATACGTAAGGCTCACAATTCTTCCTATTTATTATTACAAAAACAAAACAACAAAAAAAAAAAACAAAAAAAAACAACTTCTTCTATTTACATACTACTTATTCACAGAAATTAAAACACAGGGTTCTTACAGCTACACTTGCACTAAAAAAAAACACTCTTATGCTCTGGTACAATTACAATTGTGTTATGGTTACAAAAAAAAATCCGTGTGCAGAGACGGGGGTGCTCTCGTTCACACTGGTTTTTCGGGTTCTACCAAAGGGAGTTTCAATTGTTCAATGTGAACCGTTCGTCTCTTTCTGGGTTCTTTGACGCTCTCAATGGTTACTATGTTGTGTTCCCTTATAACTATAACCCTAAACGGGCCCTCATACCGCGTCAATTCTTTCCCTCTGTTAGACCCCATTCTCCGGTATACGATTGTCCCTATCCGTATCTCTCCCATCCTGTCTCGTACCTTTAGGTTCTCTCTCTCTACCCTCTTCCGTTTCTCCCGTTCTATTTTCCCCCGTACTTTCTCCCAAACCTTCGCTATCTCTAACCTATTACTAACAATTGCCTCCGCCGTTTCTTCATCCGCGGCCGTATTCCCGCAATCATTTCCCCCACTATGTGCACTCTTATCTTTCCCTTTTTTGCCACCCACCGGTTTAGACCGATTACCGCCTCTCCTTCTACCTTGCACGGGCCTCCCAGTGTGATTAATTTACACCCGCATTTCTGAACACGGAGTGCCCCTTCTCTGTCACACAGTTTTTCCAGTGCATCTCGGGTCATAACAGTGTTTGAGCTCCCTGTGTCCACCAGGCATCTCACTCCCCCTTTCAACTTAATAATTGGCAACCAGCATGACTTACCTCTGATGTTGTTGCATGTCGCTGTGCGGTCGCCTCTCTGCGGGCACTCCCCTCAGATTCCTGCTGGCTTCCTCCTCTCCGCTACCGCTCGTCGTCGCTCACCCCATTGACGGCTCCTGCCTCCGCTGCTCCCTGGTTCCTCGTCATCTGTCTCCGAAGTTCCCGACGTCTCCGTCGCCTCTTCCGAAGTTCCACTCCTCTGGAATGGACCCGCCTTCCTCCGCACCTTCTGGGTGTTGACCTCCATCGGCTCTGCCCGTGGTGTTTCTCTCCTCCGGTAAATGTATGGGCATTGCCTCGCAACGTGCCCTTCTGTGCCGCACTCGAAGCATCTAGTGCGCGGGCACTGGGCCACTAGATGTCCGGGCCTCCCACAGCCATGGCACTTCCTCTCTTCTTTTCGAGGACCATTCCTCGCTTTCGGTTGTCCCGACCTTCTCTCGCCTACCGAGGGTCTTTCTCTGCTCGTATACGCGGGTTCTTTCCTCCTCCAGCCCATTGGTGTGGTTCTGGGGCGTCTATCGGTCACTCTGCTCCACCCCGTTTCTTCCACCTCCATCCTGGTTTCTTCTTCCCTTGCGCTCGAGTCGATCATCTCCTGGGCGCATTCGATGAATGAGCGATCTCTCGGCAAGCCTTCCCTCTTTCCCGTCTCTTTCGCCAATTGGACCTTGAGGATGGTCGCCAAGAATGCCATCCTGCCTTGTACCTCGCCTATGCTCAAGGTTTCACGCATTTTTTCCGTGATCTGATTGAATCGTGCTAGCAGCGCTCCTGCGTACTGTCCGCTCGTCTGTCGAGGAGAACGCCTCTCTCTAAACATTTGATAGATGTCCTCTTCCGGGGTCCACCTGCCACCACCGAAAGCTTTCTTCAGTGCTTCGGCATCCCCAGCGTTAACCAGATTCTCCGATGTCTTGGCTTGTATCCTCTCCATGAGGCGATCACCACCCTTCAAAAAATGGTTTAACTCGCCAATTTCGCCGCCGAAGCGCTCCAGATCAGAAATCGCCCTCCGGAGGTCCTGCGATGTCGCTGTCCTTAGCTTCATCCACTCCAGAGCGTTGGCATGAGCTTCCGCCATGGTTTCTCGTGGTAGTGAAGGTAAGTCAGGTACATTAAGCACTGCCGGTCTTACTATGTCTTCTGATGCCATCTCGTTTTTTCTTCGTCTTCGCCTGGTTCGAAAAGTAGCAGAAGAAAAACGAGGACGGGATATAAAAAAATTTCCGAAAAGCAAAAAAAAAGAAAAGAAAAAGGTCTCGCGTTACGGCTCCCGGGTTTCGGCACCGGTTATGCGACGGCGAACAAATTAAATTAAACAAAAGGAAAAGGACTGAGAAATAACTATCACGACTTCTGAAACAAGACTGTTTATTCATAAAAGTAATCCTCCTTATATACAATCGGAATGTTGTTTACATTCCAGGATGGTATTAAGGTTGATACTGCCACGCTCCGGTCTTTAACTTATATATATATATATATATATATATATATATATATATATACATTTATAAAATATATAAATACCATTAATTTTATCATTAAAATTATGTATTAATTATTAATTATTAATTGTATTGAAAAGATTTTTATTTTATGTTTATTTTTTTTTAAATTAATTAATATTTTACGATAAATATCAATATTTTAATATTAATTATGTTACTATCATGTAAAAATATCAATACGATCTTACAAGGCCATATGCTCTAAGAGCATGGAGCATGTATGATAAATCAATAAACGGCTCTTTCACAGGATTACTGTGAGTGAGAAAGAAAGAAAAGGTGGATATACAATCTATCTATCTATCTATATATATATATATATATATATATATATATATATATATATATATATATATATATATATATATAAAATCAAGGCGTGGAGTACTTACGGTATTATCGCCTCCAGAGACCTCTCGCTAAATCCTATCATTAGAGGTTTCTCCTCAGAGGCCATTCCTCTTCAAAGAGGAAAGCCCGCTCCGCGTAACGCCCTTAAGTTCACTTCTAGGTCACGAGTGGCTCTTCGACATTATTCTCTCTCGTAATTAGCCATAATTAGACACTACCTACCCCCACCACCTCTTAATGAAATTATCCTGTAACGCTTGTCTTGATTGGTCAGCCCGCTATCACCGACAAATCAGAGCGTGCTAACCATTTATGACTTCTCTCTAGAGACTCTTATCTTACCATTCTACTAAAATAGCAACCTCATCAGCCTTGAGTGGTTCGAACCTAGCGAGGATTGTGTTCTAATCTGAAACATGTAACATATTACTCTCTCTGCCGATCCTCTGACTGCTCGATGTACCCGAACGACTTGGGGTCGCTTCGCTATCGACCTCTCTTATGACCCAGACGAATGACCCCTCTACCTGGCTACAGGTGAGGTGCCTGATTACAATGCGGGCCATGGCCGAATCTACCACTCGCATTTTAGTAACAAAGGGAAACTGAATAGTTGTTGGCTGCTTTATGTTCAATCATTAGTCAGAATTCGAAATAGCTGGATGGGATAAACCAAAGTAGAATCGATAAATTGTTGCAATGACTAAGCTTGGGGACTCACTTTGTCAAATTCTATCTCATTGATTAGTGTTATATTATAAACCCAAGAGGTATCAAAGCGTTAGCGAACAGAAAGAATCTAAGGATTAATTCACAATAGCTTATGAAACGCCATAATAAATAAAATTGAAGTGAATCGAAGTGAACCATATTTCACTGTTTTGACAATTAATAAAATATTTCGCAGGAATAATTTTCCATTTGTATGAAAATATGGACTGTTGGTATGCTTATGTTTATTAATTAATACAGCATTACCTATAATAAAACTTTATTAACAACCACAATCAAAGTAGTTATATCTTGTAGTTTCAATTTTATATCAAGAGTAAAAAAACGATGACACATCTGTATTTGCTTTCTCTTAATATGTCAAAAATCAGAGAATTTCGTAGTAAACGGCAGCAATAATTTTTCTGTACTTCACAACAGTTGTCTTCCCAGCACCAAATAATGTCCCAAACCGTTAGCAACAATAACTTCAAGATTATTTTTTATTATATTTTATTTTTTATTGGCAAATATTGCAATCTATCACAATCTTGGGCAATAGTTAATAGTGATAACTATGATCCCTCCGTACAATTTAAAAATAAATAAAAAAAAAAAAAAATTATAAAATAAATACTACATAAAATAAAAATAAATAAATAAACACAAAAATGATCCGTTTTCGATGAGAATTTTACTATGGAAAATCTAATAAAAATAAAAGATTTAAAAAATATAATAACAAAATCTTTCTCTAACCTACTTCCAAATATTTAATTTAGTAAAAAAAAAACTAACTTTTAATCCATCCCCACGTCCCTAATTTTCTTTTCTCTCATCCATTCCTCCCCTCTCCGCCCCTCGTGACAACTTCTTATACAAATTATTTTTTCTTTATTAAATTTTTCCTTATTAAATTTAACCAGTCACCTATGTTTTATTTCCATTATCATTTAATCCATTAGTGGGAAAGAATCTTTTTTGGATGAGATATTAATTTTTAATTTAAATTAATTATTTAATTTTAATTTTTAATTTTTTAACATTTATTCTGAGATATTGATTAATTAATTTTTTTGGTCTTAAATTAATACGTTTTACCAGTTTTTAAATCAAGCGCTATGCCTTTTGATCATAGGGTATTTAAATTTAGTGTTAGCTTCTGCCAAATCAGTGAGTTGGTGACAATGTTTTAACGGTTTTTCTAATTCCCAGAACTCTTTTATTAGGTATTGATAAATTATTTGCCACTGCTATAAATTTGTTTTATTGAAAAATAGTTTCGAATGCTATACATTCATCCTCAGTTCTAAAAACACACAAACAATTCAAAAATGAGCAATTCAAAATATAGTTTGGTATTATTATACAAATTAAATATCTTTTATTAGGATTCGGTTGGCGCTACGCTGCACTGGTATGTAATTATTACATTTTCTTCAAATTTCCTCTTCCTCCTTGTTTCTATCCTTCTTCTTCACTGCATATGATATTGAACTACAATTTTATTACTCTATGTTTATGCTTACATTACTTCATATTTTACTTCTTTATTTTTTAATTATTTTAATTATAAAAATGTCAACATCATTGTCATCTTTTATATAACATGTTACATCATAATTATCTCTATATGCTTTACATATTCCCAAATCCTCATGCTGGTTGTATTTTTAATTAATAGGTTTCATATATTTTATTATATTCTGTGTAAATGACGGATTATTTTAATTTCAATTAATTTTCTTATTGTTTTTATTTTCATTAGTCACTTGTTAACAATTTTAACGTCATAGTAATCCTTTACAAATTTACTATATCATAATTATCTCTATATGTTTTATAATATCTAAACAAATTTTAATTTGTATTCTATTTGTTTGTATTTTAGTAATAAATATTTATTTACTGAACATGTTTTAAAAACTTGTTTTTCACTGTTAGTGCATGAATATGAAAACAACGAAATCTCAATACTTCGCCAAAATATAGTTGTATATTTATTGGCTGATTAAAAAAAAATATGTATAATTTTGCATAGGATTATCTTGCTAGAGATAGAAAGTAATATTTAATATGGTTAGGACGCGATTGATAGCGACACGAAGGCCATTACAGTAATTGAGTCCTTGTTAATAAGAGTTATTAATATTTAATGGAGGACATTAATCCCCTGGAAGAGGAGCTATTAAATCTCTTATCGCAAGTACTTATTTCTGGGAGCGTATCCCGGAGGATCATTTGTCCTTCGAGGATGGGCAGCCCAGAGGGTTACTCTTTCCACTCTAGAGATTCTTATAGCCAACTGAATTCAGCGATCATTTGTTTTAGTTACGTCTATTCCAGAAAATAGATATTAATTTATGATAAATTATAAACCAGCAGATAGAAAAAACACAAAGTGGATTTGATATATATTTATTTTACAGATACCAACAACTCAACCCTCTTTGTCTCCGATAATAATTAGATTAAGAAATTAATATGATTTTTTTAAATTTTTATTGAAACTAATCAATGTAAAGAATATAATTAATATTCAGTTTATATTATTATTTCTATAACCCACATTCCGTTCTTAGTGTTACCGATTCCTCGTTTTTAACATATTTATACAATTTTAACTTTATCTCACTTTTTATACATATTTTCTAATGTTTTAAATATTATTTGCTATATTTAATGTTTCTTCTTCTCTTACAACTATTAATACAATATATCATAATCTGTGATACACCTCTCCAACATACAATATCTTTTTATTTTTTTTTATTTTGGTCTTTCAGATATTCATTTGGGACTATTATAACAATTGGTCTTGAACGAAGTGTAATAAATTAGTCCTAAAGACGTAATGACATGTCAGACATGTAGAGGCTGTACCACCGATAATTCATCTGATTTATGCTCCCGATCTCTCATCCAGCACCTTTTTGATCTCCTCCTCGTATTGCAGGGTATGTCAATCAGTGTAATTTCCAAATTTATTATGAAATCATAGGCAGTCTAAATGTGTTGGTCGATTGTAGATTTATGTGAGTAATTACAATAAGAAATTAACTTTCATTTAATTTTTTTTATTAAACTGTACAGGGATCAATAATACCTGCCAGTTTTTGAAATGAGATAACTACATGAATTTTTGAAGTATTTAATTTTTGTATTTTTTTTTTTTAAAGGAGGAAGAATGCATACCAAAATAAAACTTCATTAAAGCAATGACGACCTCCATTTTTCCTAAACTGCCAAATCGGTTAGCAAAGTTTATGTGTTTTTTTTTATTAATAACGGAATGTTGTTTATTAAAACAACTGTTAAGGTGGAAAGGAGCTTCGTCCGAGGCCAACACGATCATTCCAGGGTTTATATTGATCATCACCTTCACCATAACATGGTCCATGAAAAAGCTAACCTTCTTGCGAAATCGTGGTGCTGTTCTTTTTGATAAAGGGTAAAGTTGAGAAACAGCGCACTAAATTTTTCCTCCTTTTTTTTTTTTAAAATGTTGCTTAGACGATTATGTTTAAACATTACATTCAAGCTTAAGTTTCGACCGCGTTCATTTTTATGAGATTGATAATTTAATTGAATAGGACTTAGTAAGCACTTGCCCATGCCTTAAGGGGTAAATGCGTACAAGGCATTTCGAAGACTCATTATCCAAGCATGAGCGGTTTCGGAGTTATTACAAAACAGTAGAATATAACTGAATAAATGTATTGTAAAAAATATTTTTTTTTTAATTCGCTAGTCCGTAGTTGCCTCGACAAAATATGATAATAAGGGTAAGTGTTCAACACGCACAGTTGTCACACAACAGAGGTCTGCAATTGCCCCTACTATCATGCTTTGCTGGGTGACTACGGACAAACGCTTAAAAAATAAATATCTGATGCGGACAACACATGACTCTGTATAGGACAGCTCTTGACAATTGAAGGTCTGGACTTAACGAGACAATTACGCACTTGCCCCTAAATCGCACTTATCCCATACCACCCAACGGATGAATGTTTAAGTCTTCGTAAATAATTCGTGCCCTACTGAACATCCTTACAGCCTAAGGATGACGAAACGGTGATCGCTTGGGGTTCCGTTCAAAATCTATTCGCACATCACGTGACCTTGTTGTTCTGGGAGAAACTCGCTTCTGCTTCTTGTTTTGGAAGTTCAAGACCCACTTGAAGAACATTAAGATTTAAACGAAATTGCAACTGTGCTAAGGTTACAGAATCGTTATCTCTGAATAACCTCTCGAGATCAATCACAAGGTGTTCATGGGCTCGACAGTGGGACAATAGGATCATTTTGCTGGCACCATTCGGTAAACGGCAAACAATGTGAGATAAATAACAACTGGTTATTAATTTCTATACCATTTCTTATGCTGATAATATGATGGCTTAAGTAAAACAAAAAAAATGGACTCCGCATGACTTCCTTATACGCCTCGGTGGCTCAAAAAGTGATTATGAATCTGGCCCCTAGCTTCCGAAGATAGTAGTGTCTTAAAAACGACAAGGCGTCGCGATGTCTATTGGCGTCCAATTATTGACACACTCACATAGGCAAAAAAAATCAGTTTATCTGAAACACCACTTTCGGCTATTATACTAACCAAAATCTAGTATATTAATTATATTGATATAAATGCCTTGTATAGCAAATTTGAAGTGTTTTGTATTATATTCTAATAAATTTTTTTATGAAAGTTATGACCATCAAGTAAAGTTCGTACTTACGGCACCCATAAAAGTGGATTTTTTTTTTTGCTAATTTTAACCTAATTCCAATGTGTTATTTATATTAATATATAAGTCTCATATACCAAATGTGAGAAGTTTCGCACTATATTTTAAAACAATTTTTTATGAAAATCCAATATGGCCTTCATGTAAAGTACCACTTCCGGTGATCATGTACTAACTAAAAAGGGCTGTGCACAACAAGGTGTTACGACAATCCAAAATACAAAATTTCAACTTTCTAAGGCTTAACTGTTTTTGAGTTATTGGAGATAGGAATGGCCACAGACGTTTGGAATGGCCAAAATGGATATTTCCTTTTGAATAAATGATGATTTTATTTCATTCAAATTTGGACTTCCAAATAAATCATGAAAAAGCATTTTAAAATAATAATTGTTTGTAAATTTATCTTCAAGGGAATATAAAAGTTTTCGAGATAGTAAAATACTTGAAAATTAGAATTTTGTCCCCCATTTTTGAGTTCCGTGCCTACCGACCTTCCATTTTAACTATACTTTGACTTTAGAAGAAGACTGACCCTCGACTCCTAGTTCTAACCTAACATTCCCTACCTTTATTGAATAACTGTAATATATACGCATATATATATATATATATATATATATATATATATATATATATATATATATATATATATATATATATATAATATTTTTTTTTCGATTAGGATTATTAAGGAATTTATAACAATTTTAATTTTCCTTCCATAATGTCTTCTCTTCCGTTCCTTCGAGAATGTTATTCTCTCAACATTCCCCATGCCTTATTTTTTTTTTTCTCAGAATATTTTGGACCGGGTTTTCTTTTTGTTTCTTTTTTGGTCCTTCCTTTCTCAAAACCCTATTTTTTACTTTCTTGTACGAAGTGAAGGAAGTATTGTATTCGCGAAAATTTTCGGTTTTCAGATTTCAACGGAAATATACATTTTGACCATCCCTGAATCCATTTTGACTAGTTTCGTCGTGGCGTCTGTACGTACGTACGTTCGTATCTCGCATAACTCAAAAACGGTTAGCCGTAGAAAGTTAAAATTTTGTATTTAGCATTGTTGTAAAATCTAGTTGTGAACCTCCCTTTTTGGTCACTGCTTGATCCCTGGAAGTGGTACTTTACTTGAAGGTCATAATTGATTTCCATCAAAAATTATATTAAAATACTATGCAAAACTTCTCAAATTTAGTATTTATAACTTATAAATTAATTTAAATAACATACTAGATTTTGGTTTAAATTGGAAAACCGAAAGCGCTACCCTATTTTATGGTCATATTAGTCTTTCATCAAAAATCATATTAAAATATAATGTAAAACATCTCAGATTTGGTAAATAGGACTGTTATATCGATATGAATGTATTTACTATATTTTGGTTAAAATTGGTGAACCGAAAAGGGTACTTTATTTGAAAGTCATAATAAGCTTAAATCAAAAATTATATTTGAATTTAATTCTTAAATCATATGTTTGGGTTATAAAGGTTACAAACAAAATTTGGTTTCCTTCCCATTTGTGTGTGTGTGTGTCAATAGATGAATTTCGCGATCCCGAGTGTCGTTTTTGAAAAACTGCAATCTTCGGAAACTAGTAACCAAATGCAGATGCAAAAATCACTTTTTGAGCCACCGATTTATAGTTTAATAGGCGTGCAAGGAAGTCATGTGTTGTCCACATCAGATATTTTTTAAAAATAATACTAACTTGAAAATGAGTTTCTTTTTTATAAAAGAAACATATTATGTTTTTGGCTAGGTTTCATGGTTCAATAGATTATTCTAAGGGTACCATAAAATGAATAAATTTATTATTTCAATAACACCCCTTCTGCCTAAATCCAGCCCGAGATCACCAGGATTCACACTCTAATAAATATATCTTCCTTGATTTCAATTTGCCCTGTTATGAAAGATATCTGGGACTATAATGGATACCTATCAGGCTCTAATATCTGTAGATGACAGCACCATCTTGATTACAGCAGGTGGTGCAACTGCTAGGTGCTACATCAGCAGTTCGCTAACTCTCAACGCATTATCACAGGAATCAGAGCAGTCTGTAATGTCCTGGAGCGTTAACAACAATTCAAATGTTAGAAACATTCATCATCATAAATATTTTTAAGTAAGGATTTGTTATTTGACGCCCTTATGATGGTATAGAAGGATCAATCTAATTAAGGATTGATAAATTATTTGCCACTTCTATAATTTTGTTTTTATTTAAAACTAGTTTCGAATGTTATACATTCATCTTCAATTCTAAAAAAATCAACAATTCAAAATATAATTTGGTATTATTATACATATTAAATTAAGTGTAATATAAATTATATTGAATAGTCAATGGTTGACCACGTATAACTTATGAAGGAATGAGATGGTCAAAAAGTGGAACACAAATAGTAAATACTTTTAATTAAGGATCCGACGTTTCGACCCACTTTGCAGGTCTTCTTCAGGGCTGAATAAACAAGATACAATTTGTTGTATCTTTCAAAATTCTTATGGATCTACCTTCGTATATCTTTATAAATGCCATTATAAAAAAAAAAGGAAAAATAAAAATAACATTCATGGCTACACTATTTAAAGAGGTAAAAATAAAAATAATAGTTAATTCTAATTTATATTTCTCATCCAGATTACTTTTGTCCCACCGAAATTTCTCAACATTTATTACAAATAATTTATGACGTTCTGGCTATTATTGCTTATTTTAAACTTGCTCTACAGAACTATTATGATGAAATATCTATTTATATCTAATTAAATATTTTTAATGTCAATAAATATATAAATTATTATTCAAATTTCGAGGATAAGAACGAAACGTAGATAGGAGAATTAACGTATGTTTGATCTGCCCTCGTTATTTGTGTTTCCAATGTTATCCGGGTTCAGTGAGATATTTTGGTATCGGCAACGAACCTTCAGGTTTGCTAAGGCTTGTTTTTACCATTAACAATAAATTATTTCAGGGAATAATAATTTTCACAATTTTACAATATTGATTTCCATTTTATTTCTATTTATTCATTTTTAAAAATAAATATGTATTTTATTATTTTATATTTAATAATATATATATATATATATATATATATATATATATATATATATATATATATATATTTACTTGTAATAATTCTTCATTAACTTGGCTCTTGCTATAAAAAAAGGTTTTTCTTCAAATCAAAAACTAGTTGAGACTAAAGCGGCGCTGAGTGGCTACCTTTCCCGCAATACAATAAACTTTTTTATTACGGTTTAAAGTTAGAATCTCTCTCTCTCTCACACTCTTTCTCTCTCTCTCTCTTTTTCTCTCACTCTCACTCTCTCTCTCTCTCTCTCTATCTATCTATCTCCCACTCACTTTCTCTACAAAATGAAATTTTTAAGTATAACAAATCGAAAAGGAGGTTTAAAGTGCCGATTGAATAAATTTCCTGAATATTACTACAGTATGTGGTCGTTGCATGAAAGAGAAACAAACTGAGATAGTAATTGATGAAATGATGCACTCCGTGCAAGAAAAGAGAATCCGCTATGTCACCATAATTTCTTTTTTATTTTAAAGACTGCTATAAAATAATATTATACATGGTGTATTATATCAGCCGTGAAATATAGATAAGAAAAATTCGTGACATGGCGGATTCGCTTGCATAGAGCGCCTCAAATATGAAAACTATGCAAACTCCTGTCGTAACTTCATTAGTAGAATTAGACTCAGTAGTGGCCAGAAATAATTCTAGACGATTTGTAAACTATTTCCATATTCCGACTTGTCTAGGTGAGCTTGATACGGGCTGAGCAAACAACCTCTAAGACAAACACGCAGGGAGCCACAGATGCGTGAAATAGTGAAACTGGATCTATAATATAGTGAGTTGGTTGGCTGGCAGCAAAGAGCGGGTCTCTGGACAAGTTGATTTTTTATGAGTACCATTAATAGTTTACTGACAAAATTTTATTAAATTTTATATGGGATTTTATATGATATTGGGAAATTCGTCTGCATCGATTTATTATACCAATAATGTATCGATTCCCGGAAGATACGCTACTCGATTCAATTAAAACCCTAAAAATCTTCGAAGTTTTTGTGTATTTTTCATGACTCTAATGAGTAATATCAGAATACAATAATGTTATTCAGTTTATCGACTGTTCTCTGTTACTGAAAATACGATTCATCACCAGATAATATGATTTCACGTCAAATACTAAATGCAATTACATTTTATTTTTCATACATATCTTAGTCATTGACATCCTACCCCTTTGTTATATGACTGCTATTCATTTTATCCAACTTTTGTATGCAATTAGAAAAACCTTGAATGGCCTGAATAAAATAATAAAATGCGTTCAGAGCAATGATACTGGATTAGTACCAAAATATAAGCAAAAAGTAATCAACAGGTTTTTTTTCGGTACAATATAAAAAATACTAGTAATGGAAATTTTAAAATATATATTTAAGTTACAATTATTCAACCAAGCACGATAGGGCTAGGGTCCCACAGTGCCCGGCTCGGAATGGTGTGGATTTGATTCCCGGCTAGATAAGTTAATATTTATTTTGCGGCGGTCTATCATTGCATGTTAATATGATCTCCATTCAACACGATCTACATTATGGTCATTCATTGTCCTATAAATTATTGCGCTATAAAGTTAATTAAGAGAACGAGGTTTCAAAAGGCTGTAGCCTTCCTAATACGGATTCAATCTGGGCCATCCTAACAATTGTTCTGACAAAATTCCTTTCTCAGTTAAAATTTGCCATTTAGGCCAGAAATTTGTTCCTCGGTGCCTAAAGCGTGTAACGCGAGCGGAAATTTTGGATTTTGGGGAAAAATTTTATTTTTACTACATGCAGGAATACAAAGTTTCCCTTACCTTCGGGTATGAGGATACAATACTGATACTAATTAGGGATTGATAAATTATTTGCCACTTCTATAAATTTGTTTTATTGAAACCTAGTTTCGAATGTTATACATTCATCAGTTCTAAAAACACACAAAAAATTCAAAAATAAGCAATTCAAAATATAGTTGGTATTATTATACATATTAAATTGATACCAACTATATTATATACCAAATATTAATAATACCAACTATATTTTGAATTGCTTATTTTTGAATTTTTGTGTGTTTTAGAACTGAGGATAAATGTATAACATTCGAAACTAGTTTTCAATAAAATAAATTTATAGAAGTGACAAATAATTTATCAATCCCTCATTAGATTAATCCTTCTATGCCATCATGCGGATGTCAACTGAATACTGATACTGAAAAAACTGATAATAGACGCTCAAGTTTGTTACTGAGAACATCTATACTAATATTTCAGAATTTTTTTTAATTAAAAAGTTGATTTTTTACCCAACTTCCAACATACTTCACTCCAAGACGAAGTGTTGGTATGTTTAATTGCTTTGAAGTGATTACTATCTATATTTCGTACTTCTTTTTTAGACTGTTGATGTGAGATATGATATGCCTGTTCAACGTTGATTGGTTACTTATTTAATGGCATTTGAGAGCTTAAGGATACCCAGGATTTTGGTTAGTCTTAATTGTTGGTTCAAGCACTGCTAGTTTACCGCTCAGAGTCCAACCTTTTCTGACAGAGATTACTCTCGTTATGACGAATTACAGTACGGAACTCAAAATATGAAACTTATTAGAGCGATATTGTATGCGAAATAAGAATTAACTAGTATACCCGAGTGAGAACTCTCGCATTACATATCTTAATGAATCCTTAATGAAATCGAAGTATTTGCGATAAACAATATAATATTATCAAGAAAGTTTATTTAACACACACATTTGGTGAAGCTTTATAATAGTTTATAATGACTATGTTCAAGTAATAGTTAATACTTAATAAGTAACTAACTTGTCCTACTGGAAAGTACCTCTTCAGTTTAACAGTTAAGCAATAAGACTCAGCTATACCACTTTCTGTTTGTAGTATTCTATCATTCATGGAAACATAAAAACAATATTTTATTTACAAAACATTTTCACAGTTATTAATACGTTTTTGTTAACAGTCTCAACTGGCTTTAAAAGGTATAAAGTTGCCATGACAACGGCACTCACGCAAGATGGCATCAGACCCGTGCGGACCTATGTCATGAGTTATCTCAAAAACGGTTGGTTTTTAAGCTTTAAAACGCTGGACTAATACTCTCCGTAGGAGCCTATATGGTCTTGATGCCCGCGTCAAAATCTTTAAAACCCCATTTATCCCGTCTCGATCCGCCGACTCTCAGTGGCCAAAGTTTTGAAACCTTCCAGTTTTTTCATCAGTTTTATTTAAGCCCTTGTAAGATTATAAGAAACAAAATTGTAATTCGTCACATCTCCGTGAAGTGAAATTCCCTTTCTTTTGATACCTCACTCGTCAAAATCCATCGCTCCTGAGAGCCGGAAAAGGGATCTATACTACCGTAATAATATATAGTAGTGATCCTTTCTAATAAAATTGAATGAGCTTTGAGACAGCTCTGAGGTGACTGTACAATGTTTCATAGTCAGTGTACGCATCAACTCGTGGTTGAATCTCTTGTTTAGAGCGGACAGAAATAAGTCTTTTTAGGTTTTCCATAAAAATAATCTCGTTAAAATGAAATGAAAGCGGAGCGATAAGGTAACTCAATAATGAAGTAGATTATATTAGGAGATCCCCTCGAGCCCTTCAGTCCTCCCTCTACTTTCTTTGTACAAAGTATCTTTATAAATAATCTATCTAACATTATAAGTGTGTATTATACACATGATATACACATGTATACATATATAACCTCAGCTATCAACCATATCGTATATAAAAAATGTTCAAATAATTTATTGTTATATAAATTTACTTTTTGGTTTATTATTTTCAATAATAAACCATTGTAATCAACCAAAAAAAAAATCTCATTTGGCACCGAAGGCACAAGCCATCGTTGAAGATGATCCTAGAAACTCGATCACTTACCGTTCGCCATTTTGTTTCAAAATCTGTGGCCGATTAGAGGTTTTGTAAGGCTATATCTCGGCCATTTATGAAGATAGAGGAACAATATGAACTGTAAAAAAAAAAAAAAAATACTTTCCTACCAGTTTCCTTAAACGGTAAGGAAGCCACTGTGATTGGATAAAATTTTCGATGTGCAGTTTTCAACGTTTCGATCTATGCGTTTGAGATCTCAAAAAAACACATTTTTTCTCATTCCTATATGTTTGTGTCCGTGTGTGTGCCAGTGCAACGATTATCTTTTGAACGGGTTGACCGATTTTGTTATTTGTTATTTTGAGTTTCGGCTCGCAAAATCCTACAAACAGAACACAAACTGAAAATTCTCGCGACATCTATCTATTTGAAAACAATAAACCATTGTGTTTTAATTTTCAGGCTTTTTATTGTTATAATAACTGTTGGGACAAATGAAAATTACACAAGCCAACGATGAAAAAACTTTTGTACTGAAAATACCTTATTCCTAGAGTTTTTAGGGTGCTAAATCCAAATATGATATTAAAAAAGCTGTATCACCCACAATTTCTTCACATTTTATAGTTAAATTTATTTAATTAAGCGATTTTTAAGGAATTGAACAGCTTTCAGTCTTAGGCCTCATGAAACAATTAGGCCTTAAGTTAGGCCTCATGAAACAAGCTGTAAAGGCTTTGCCTAAAGATGGACCCTGCTTCAAGTATCTCTGCCAAAATTTTCCACGCCTTTCAGAAGCTAAACTAAAAGAAGGCATCTTTGTCGGACCTGACATTAGAAAAATGATGTTTGATGTTAACTTTGAATACACAATGACCTTAAATGAGAAAGAAGCATGGGTATCATTCAAGCAAGTCTTTACAAAGTTCTTGGGAAATGAAAAAGACCCAGAATATGTTTCTCTTGTAGCTAACATGTTACAGAAGTTTAAAAAGTTAGGATGTTTGATGAGCCTGAAACCTACGGAAAACTATGGGTGATACAAAAAAACTAAGGCCAGATTTAGATTCAGCACATAAAAATCTATAAAGATCAACTATTAAAGTTAAAAAAGTTTTCAAAAAATTTTTTTTGTTGGCCTGTATTATTAATTTAAAATGCACCATCCCCTACCTGAAGAGGCCCACCATAGGTTTGTTATCCTCTTATTACAAATTTAGCAGGCCTCTTTTTATACATTGCAATTAACTTTTTAATTTTCTTTTTGGACGGAGGACTATAGAAGAAAGCTGTATAAGACCTACTAACACTCTGGTGTTGGCTAAGCCTTCAATATCCCACTGGATAATTAAATAATATGGTGTAATCCTGGAGAAGGCAGCCAGGGAGAAAATAGCAAACTTACAGAAGAAGCTAAGACCTCACTCTTTTCTAGACCTTGAGTTTATTAGCTGTCCTCAGCGACCACAACTCCTTCCTCTAAATATCCTTAAAGGATTACTGAGATTACTCTTGCAAGGTCACAGGTTTCCTTAATTATAAAATAAATTATTTATGGCACATTTATATAAAAAAAGTTAACAGCTTAACTTTAATTAATACAGTTATGGTGTATTTTTATTCAATTCCTAATTAATAAGATATATGTTCATTGTCCGGCATTGAATTTGTTACGGTACTTCAGATAAAAAATCAAGAACCGGCTACGGTTACCACCCAGTTTTGCCAGGCAGGAATAATTATGTAATTGAATTAAATTATGTATTTGTGTTGTTACGTTAAAATTTCGTGATACTTATTATTTTATTATTTTTTTTTTATTTTTATATTAATACAACTTTTCAGAGACTTAGTGAGGGCGTAATATTAGGAATAGTTTTAAGTTACGTGATAAATTTAATTAGGATCCCAAAACAGCTGTGCGAGAGGCAGAGATGAGAGAGACCTGGCCAGCTGGGAGGAGAGACAAGTGAGGAGAGGGAGTCGGGACTTTGATGGAAGTGCACGAGCTGCGGGATTTGTTTTCTCTATCCTGTACGGTTTAACGAGATTTTTTTTTTGTTGTGGTGTGCGTCCAAGGCGTTCGAACTTCGCGCCATACGAGAGTTTATAGCGAATTTCTCGAGAAGAAGACGAAAAAAGGACATCACCGGAGAACAAGAAGAACCGAGAAAATAGGACTGGCTGCCCCATCTAATTCTTCGGATTTGTAATTTTATTTCTTTTGTTATTATTATATTTATATATATTAAACTAAGGATAGTAATTTTGTTTTTGTTTGAGTCCGGCTGGAATAGTTTCTTTTGTTTCTTTTAAATGTTTTTATTTTTTTTTGGTTAATAAAAGTTTATGTATATTTTTTTTTTCAAACAAGTTGTTTTATGTCATTTATTATATTATCCTGGTATTATTATATTTTACCATAGAAAATTTAGGAATGTCCATGTAAACTACGTCTCTCAAAGGGTTTAGTGCTCATATCAATATAGAGTCACACTGAGGCCCTGAGTTCGAAGCTACCTCCGGCAGGTATCTTTTTTTTTGTTAATAATTAAATTAATTTTTTTTTTATCATTATTTTTTTTAGTGACTTATGGGTCTTTTTAAGAATTTTTAATTAAATTATTTTGTTGATCAAGACGATTAAATAATTATTTCTTTTTTTTTGTTAAATTTATTTTATCATTATTTTAATTTATTTATATTGGTATATGTTTCCTTGGTTTTTTTTTTCTATAATTTTTTCTTTTAGGGTTTCACTGTTTTCCTTAAAATAGTGTGGCGTCCGAAATTATTTTTTTTTTGACAGGAGATATAATTGTATTTTATTTTTGATGGTTTGGTGAAAGTAGAAGGGTTGTGGATTAAATTTTTTTTTGAACCTTAGCGTCGCGACTGGGTTATCGGCACAATATTGCCCACTCCCGTCGGGGAACGGAGTGTGGTAGCAGTGTAATTTCTTATGCCTGCAACACTGGGGTAACCAACAATTACCTGGCCAAGCAGTGTGATAATAAAGTGCTACCGTGGTGGATATTTTTAAGTTTGGAGAACTAAGTTTTTATGTGTGGATTGTTTTTTGTAGAACTTTTTATTTATTTGTATCAGTTGCACTCAGGCAAATTTATTTTTATTTTCAGGCAAATTTATTTTTATTTTCAAGCGAGTTTATTTTTATTTCAATTTATTGACTTTTATTTTTTATATCTCTTTTATTAATATTAACGAAGCTCCTTACATCTTTCAAAAATTATTTATTAAAGAATTAATTTTTTAAATAAATTTTTGATATGCAAAAATAAAGTACAAGAATGCTATACATTTACATTTTCTCAACAGTACATTCACCAAATGCCCTCCATTATTATATTTGCCATCCTCCTCTGGACCAATCACCAACTGTGTACGCTTGTCTGATAGATATATAAATACAATAGTTCTGTATGGAAGTTTAGATAATACCTCAACAAACACTTAGGTATCCCAGTTCGACCGGGAGGGCGAGGGGACCAAGTAATATCCCCGTTTCTAGAAATGACGCGACCCGTGGCACATAGCATTCATTCACCGTCGCTGCCGCCCCACAAACATCTTACAACCTCTCAACCCTACCACAAATCACCCCGTTTCACTGCGGGCTCACATAAGCCACTTAGCGAACGCAGTTTTTAGATTTTTTTTTTGTATTGTAGGCCAAATTACTGACTATTCTTTTACTTTATATTTTTACATGAAAAATTAATAAAAAAATAATTCTTTATTTAATAATTTCATTTTTGAAATCCTCCGGTTTGATTGCTGGACCCTGTATATTATTAATAATATTAATATATAATTAAAATATTTAACTTTTGATAAAATAAAGCTAAGAAATATGTTGCTAGCCTTTCAGATGGGGCCTGAATTCAATAGCCATCCAATAAATTTATTATTTGCATTTGTCTCTTGCTTTGTTTGCTTTCTTTTCACTGTTTTCCTGTTTGCTTTCTTTTCACTGTTTTCCTGTTTGCTTTCTTTTCACTGTTTTCCTGTTTAGTGCTTTATATTTTAGCTTTAATTCACACTTTTTGGTTTCGAATCTTGTTTTTTTTTATAAATACGTATTTATAAAAAATACGTTTTCCTTTGTTTCCTATTTCTAGGATTAAAAAATCCTATTTCTTTGTTTATTTAGACACAGTATATTGCTTCATTAGCTGTTCAATGTTTATCTATTTTTTCCAATATAAAAAAAAAAATCGTCCGTCTGCCCAAAATATTAATTTTTAAAATCAAATTAATTTATAACATACATATTTGTATTTCGATATATTATTGGTTTTATTTTTTTTTTTCGTTTTTTTTCCCTCTCAACATTAATATTTGTACTTGATTTGCCATAATTTATTTCCCAATAATATGTTCCTCTACAATCTAAATTCTAGAATTTCAGAATGAAATTTGGGGCATCTCAATTGGGTAATCTGAAGTTAGTTTGAAGTTGTATTGTCGACTTTGTAACATACCGGAGTATTCCACCAGCAATTTAAACTCAACGCAAAACACGGTTTTAATACAAAGTTCCAGTTTTCTCTGAAGGAAAATATTTTTTTTTTTAGAATAGAAATCAATATTAGGAGTGGCAATATTAAAGTAAAATATCTGATGTGGACAACACATGACTTCCTTCTACGCCTATTAAACTATAAATCGGTTGCTCAAAAAGTGATCCTGAATTTGGTCACTAGTTTCAGATGATTGCTGTATCTAAAAAACGATACTCGGCGTCCATCTATTGCCACATACAGACACACACAACGTATATGAGCTCTCATTCCGTTATTATATATAGTTTTCTTATATATTATTCTCCTGCTGCAGACTTGTTCAGCTCACAAATGTGGAGAAAAAAAAAATGGGATTTTACTTTCAATTTTAAAACAAATAATAAAGTTGTTAAATTAGAGTGGATAAAAAATCGCCTAATGACTTTTATCGCCGAACCATATGATCTCTGTATTAAATGTAGTTTATTATGAACCGCAAGTAAAGTATCCCTTTCGACTCTTTAATTTCAACCAAAATCTATTGTATTATTTATATTGATATAAAAAGTCTAATTTACCACATTTGAGATGTTTTACATTATATTTTAATATAATTTTTGATGTATTTCTAATATGACTTTCAAGTAACGTAACCCTTCCGGTTTGCCAATTTTCACCAAAATTATTATGTTATTTATATTAATATGTGAGTATTATATACCAAGTTTTATTTTTATTGTATTTTATTTTTACATAATTTTTTATGAAAATCAATAATGACCTTCATGTAAAGTGCCACTTCCGGTTATCATGCAGTGACCATAAATGAAGGTTCACAACTAGATTTTACAATAATTCGAAATTTTAACTTTCCACCGCATTTTTGAGTTATGCGAGATACATACGAACGAACGTACGGGGACGGTCAAAATGGATATTTCCGTTGAAATCTGAAAATTTTCGCGATTACAATACTTCCGTTACTACGTACAAGGAAGTTAAAACAACAAAACGTTATGGAATGAATTTAGACTCATTTCATAGTGATTTAAATACTCTATAACGTTTAATTGAATAGTTTTATAAAAATATTTCTTTCCTTCAGAGAAATTTGTACTAAAACCGTGTTTTTGATTTTTGTGATTATCGCCCACGGGGTGTATCAGATCAAAAAAATTTTCGAGGTGAATTCGTCTTAAAATTTCATTTGCTATTAGAGAACGTAAAAAAAATTACCCTATCCCATTGAAAATTCCAGAGCTGGAGTACCTGGAGGAATACTCCGGTAGGTTACAAAGTCCAAACTAACTGCCATTGTGATCCTCCATCTTTCATTGTGATATTCTTAACATTCGAAAATTTAAATAGGGTGGGGGCAGGTTATTCTGTATAGTGTAGTGTATGCGTAGTACGTAGTATGCTATAGTATTGTAGTATATAGTAATAGTAATATATAATGAAGTGTACATACCTTTTAACAATCAAACGCGAGGGAAATTTCTTTTTGAAAACAGGCCAAGCCTTAGATCCTAAGAAGGCCCACAGGGAAGATATTGAGGAGTGGTGATGGATGGTACAAGATGGTTCCTGCTATTGCGTCGTCACTGATATATATTGGCTAGCAGGGTCCCTGATCCGTCATAATATTCTACATCTTACACCTATATTCCTTCCTATCCTTGTTCTGTCTGTACCGATACTTGCTACTATACACATGTATATATATATTATATATATATATATATATATATATATATATATATATATATATATATATATATATATATGGGGAGTGATGACCCTCCCCGTGTACCTAAAATTGAGAATCACGGTGTGGTTTTCCATGTATGAATACCATACCGCGCGGCCAAGGATCTCCACGATCTACAGAGCCAACAGAAAAAAAAAAAAAACTCTCTCTCTCTCTCTCTCTCTATATATATATATATATATATATATATATATGCAGTAAACTGTTTAACTGTAAGACTGACGGTTTAACATAAAAAAAAAATCGTGTTTTCAAAATATAAATATTTATGAGGGCTTATTGTTGTCGCCTTTCGTTTAGTCTTCTATTTTAATTTGTAACACCACAAGAGACAGGTCAATCACCTGTAGCCTCTTCGTTACCTTCTTGACAATATTTAATTAAGTGGCTGTGGTTATGTGATGACGTTGTACTTGCCAGGTAAGTCAAATGTATGCATTACGTCATCTTTGCATACGCATTACTAAAACTTGGCAGGTACACTTTTTTTAAATTATGCATGAACGTTCCAGTGGACTAATAAAATTATAACTATTAAAATATTGTTGTAATAAGGAAAACTCATAACTAACGAATTAATAGTAAAGAATGATGAATTAATGATTTCGACTATTTGACGACCAGCTCAGTTATATCCTAAGGCTATGTTTAAAAAAGAAAATTATAGAATTTAAAATAAAGTTACGAGTTATTATATGTAGCTTTATAAAATATAACATGTATGCATATAAAAATATAAATGTTCTTTTGTTCAAAATCTAAAATCCACGAAAATATAGAACCAATCTTTACCAAATTTTAACTGTATTATCTTCATGGTTTCTAGATGGTTTTGCAATAATAAAATCTAGCGATATCGATATAGCAGCTGCGAAAGCCGAAAAATCGATTTTTGCCTGGAGTTTAGCGCCAAAATGGCAAGGAAAATTTTAATGAAACTTGCATCAAGTTTTCTCCTTGAAGATTTTTAACTATCGATACATGAATTACATCCCCGAAAAAAAGGTGGAAAATGTTATGACGGAAATAATATTTTATTTGCGCAAAACTCGAAAAGTATACATTTTTCGCTGACTATAGGAATGTTCATTTGAAAGATAATTGAAATCCCTACAAAATAAAAAGAAAATCACCGAAATCATTATTCGCAAAGATACAGCGAATTGAAGATTATAGCTATGATTTTATTTTTCTACCGCTGCAGGTCGGAGGAACAGCAGGACATAGACTGGTAGTGAGTGTTGTGATGGGGACAAATTTTTGATGTTTCGCTGTTTTCAATGGTTCTACGATTATTATTATTGGTCTGTTTGTGTCACGAGTATCTCATGAACGAATTAACTAATTCTATTTTGAACTTCAACTCATTAAATTTTGTAACACTACATTTTTATATAAATTAATTTATATTAAACTTTTCCGTTTATTTAATATATGTATATACTCAAATAAAGCGATAACGAAACATTGTCGGGACAGCTAGTGGATAACAAATATGTATTCACAAATAATTTAAATATTTAAATTTTTATAAATGATAGCTGAGAAACTGATTCTTATATCTTCGCTGGCCCTTCAGAAGGAAAACAAAGTGGACTTAACCAAATATACTTTGTCCTTGTAAATAACATGGTCCTTGTTTGCTATCCTCTGTCAATTTGCCTTTTTAGAGATATATGTGTATAGTTTATAGCTTGGTATCCAGTTTTTTCTTCACCCCCCTCTCGATTTTATTATGCAAAATGAGCAGCGTAGGAATAAAACAATCTCCAGTGTTCAAATTTTTTTATAAACCACAAAAAACTCTCCCTCTCCTATTTCGTATCCTTATTGGCATTCTGTTTAGTTAAAATGAAGAAAAATATACTCTAGCATAATATCGTACACTAATTTTTCCAAAATATTTGATAAATTTAAGATATTTATATTTTGATCCAGAAAATTTAATATTGTTCGTTTTGATCCTAAAACAAATGGAGATCGTATGATTTTATCATTCATTTTTTATAAAAAAGCAAAATGGAGTTTTTTTTTTTTAAATATTGAAAGCTGTTTATTAAATAATATATATTAAAAAAAAAGATGTAACAGAATGAACGATAAGTTGGGGAATTAAAAAAAATTACATAAGTAAAAAAAAATTGAAAAAAGTAATGAGTTTTTTATGCGTTGTAAAATTAATTTGAATATTTCGACAAAATAGAAAAATACTAGATACACTGTAACTAGATACACTGTAAAAGTTGTTATTTTTGTTAGGTATAACAAAACATGATATTTATAACGATATTACTAAGTAGGATTAATTCAAATGAACCACTAACTTATAATAGTTAATTATACTATTGTATTTGTGAATATATTTATTTTTTTACAAGAGAACCCATAACTGCTTTCCTCAACCACAGTAACATTAGGAAGTACAGATGGAATAACTTTGTTGTTAGTAGCCAGTGAATTAATATTGTGCCAATTACATCCAAAATGTCTGACTAAATGATTTTCTACATTCCTGAATTTTTAAATTTCTTAAAGAAACATATTCGTAAGGATATATCAAGTTTGGATTAATTAACTAAATCTTAACAATTGATAGATTGCTCGTTATGATCCTAAATTAATGATTATGCGCCATTTTATGTAGGATATTGAAGCTTTTGATCATAATGGTGTGGTTTTTTTCTTTGCCTCCGAGTATAGTTACTTATATATAAATATATTATAAGATTACAGTATTATCTTGTAGTATATATATATATATATATATATATATATATATATATATATATATATATATATATATATATATATATATTAGTAAATATTTTGTGATTAAAATCGGAGGATAAGGAAAAAAATAACATTATTTTCAACTTAGTGCCGCATGAGCACGCCCTTGGTATTCGTCCAACTCCTACAACAGTGCTAAATCGTTTGCCACTGGCGTGGATCGGAGTATTTGTGAATGTTGGCGTTGGCCGTTTCCGAGCGGTTTTATTTCACGCATCAAAGGGATTTGCCAATGGCATTTCGTTCCATTCACACCAATGACGAACTGTTTGCCCAACGGGTTTCTTGTTTTTACAACTCTAAAGTTGATATTGGAAGAATCAATGATTCATAACTTGATAACTTTTGGCTGTTAATTGGATTTATTAATTTGATTCGTACTTTTTTCTGCGTTATAAGTTCAATATTTATCCACAGATTCTTTTAACAATCAACTAATTTTCCTAATTCAAACACCGATCTTTGAAGCTCACAAAATGTTGTAAAATAAAAAATAAAAAGGCCACTTTCTGGTAGCGGTAGGAAAGTAAAAAAAAAAGTATAGAAATACAATCAATCTCTTTTAGTCAATACAATGAAGAGCAAGTTCCTTTTACTTCCTTGTACGAAGTAAAGGGAGTTTTGTAATCGCGAAAATTTTCGGTTTTCAGATTTCAACGGAAATATCCATTTTGACTAGTTTCGTCGTGACGTCTGTATGTACGTGCGTATCTCGCTTAACTCAAAAACGTTAGCCGTAGAAAGTTAAAACTTTGTATTTAGGATTGCTGAAAAATCTAGTTGTGAACATCCGTTTTTGGTTACTAGATGATTGCCGGAAGTGGTACTTTACTTGAAGGTTATTATTGATTTCCATCAAAAAATATATTAAAATATAATGTAACACATCTAAAATTTGGTAAATGTGATTTTTATATCAATATGAATTTATTTACTAGATTTTGATTAAAATTGGTGAGGCGAAAAGAGTAAGGGTTCGGTAATGAAGGTTACAAACACGATTTTGTTTCCATTCCAATTAAACATTATTACTTGTTTAAAGTGTTAAAATTGAGTGCAAAATACTGGTTTTCCTCCCTATTTATGAGATGAACAAGTCTGGAGAGTAAGATAGGAGTTAAGTAGGTTCTTCTGCTTAAAAATGTCGAAATTGTCGATTTCCAATGCTTTATCTAGTGATATTGACAGTTCTAATGTTGTCACGGAACACAAAGAAATCTATTGGAAACTAGTTACCTACTGAAGAAAAACGACATACGATAACGGAATGAGACCTCCAGAAACAAGTGTATGTGTGTGTATGGTTAGTCTCATTTCTTGCAGAAATTTTCAAGGACAGGATCTAAACGACAATCATTTTTTATAAACTTTCACAATTTCACAATTTGTTTTCCCTTTTACGCTCACATTGTATTTATAAAATAGCGTTTTCCACAATAATTTTTGCACTTAATGAAAAGTTTGTGTAGTCAACTTGTTTCCGCAGGTATGAAGTCATGACGACGTAAGGCATAGGGCCCGTGCAATGGATGGAACTTTATGGTGTAAACAAAAAACCTATACCACTACAACCCGTGAAGGGTCTTGGGTTCAGTACTTGGTAGGGACCTTACTGTTTCTAAGCCAACAATTAACAAAGTCGATGCATGCAAGTCTTAAAAAATACTCTATTAATAAGAGTACAGAGTTACATGATATAAAATAGTGAGCTCCTGACAGTGTTAACTACAGATAGACTCTACTAAAGATATTACTACTTAAAATTAGACTCTATCTTACATTCTACCTTCCACTCTAATTTACATTCTAATTGATCTGTCCCTTTCAGATAGGCTTTTATACATACAATAGAAGAGGGGATGATTAAGAAAATAACACCTGTTTAACGCTGATAAGTAGGAAGCAAAACAATAACTTCCTGGGCTATAAACCCTATTTAATAACTAATACTTCCTGGGTCAAAGACATATGCTATCTAAATAGGGTGGACAAGGAGGAGATTTGGTCGATATCACGCTCAACCGCCAGGTTTTCCCCCCAATTAAGGGTACCCACTTTATAGAGGCTGGGTGAGCCCCAGGAGGGTCTCCCGATCCCACAGGGTCGATCCATGGCTGATAACAGAATAAATAATTATTTACCATAGCCGGTCTCGAACCTGGGACACATTGCCTTGAGCTACTCCGCTACTTTATGATGCAAACTGTAAATTTTACGACTTTAAAACGCAGGTACGCCCTGAACTTTTGACAATTCATTCGTGATAATAAAAATCAACAGAGTCAGAAATGGGATCTATACTACCAAAATAATGTAAAGCGATTTCGATAATAGCCGTTGATACTTCAACCTACAAATCTACCAACTCTTCCTTGGACATGAGGTAATGTCACTGTACTGTCAAGTGAAGACTCAGACACTTTAATACTAAACACGACAACATTGATGAAACTGTGGCGAAGATTGTTCGGGGCAATGCAGTACATTGTTCGTTACCCGATTCGGACCACTGTCGCTCCGATACCTGACACATTCCAACGAAATACAGGTGCAAGTATTGATTTGAATTGACCCTGAGAGAGACACAGAGAGACAAGACAGCCTCCAATTAGGAAGAGTACACTAGAGATAGATGTTGACAGTACTAATGACTACACTGGCTCCAGGCTCCAGGGATAACAACCTCTTCGTGCACCGCTGGAAGTGCCCTCTCCATGCTCCTGTCTGTATGTTAATATATTTATTGACCAAACTACCAACCAGGACAAGTCAACTACTCAGTTATCCGTTTGGCAGGCTTACAGACTGGTTCTTCTGCAATATCCGTGTTTCAAACAATTAGAAATCGGATTTTTTTCCTGATTATAACGTTGAGAAAATCCTTTGGCAATTTATTTACTCTATTGTGCAATCTAGTTGTGGACCTCCCTCCCTTTTAGGTCACTGCATGAGTACTAGAAGTAATACTTCACTTCAAGGTCATTATAGATTTTCATTAAATATTACATTATAATATTATGCAAAACTTTTTAAATTTAGTATAGAAGACAAAAATGTTAATATAAATAACATACTAAATTTTGGTCTAAATTGGAAAACCGGAAGCGGTACTTCACTTGAAGGTCATATTAAACTTTCATAAAAAATTATATTAAAATATAATGTAAAACATCTCAAATTTGGTAAATTAGACTTTTATATCAATATATGCAATATAATAGATTTTGGTTGAAATTGAAGAGCCGAAAGGGCTACTTTACTTGAAGGTCCTAATGAACTTACATCAAATGGTATATTGATTGACATTTAATAATGAGATCATATGGTTCGGTAATAAAGGTTATAAACGCGATTTTTTTTCACTCTAATTAAACCATTTTATTACTTATTTTAAGTGTTAAAATTGAGAGTAAAATAATTGTTTCCCTCCCGATTTGAGAGCTGAACAAGTCTGCAACAGGAGAATAAGATATTAATTAAGTGGGTTCTTCCGCTTAAAATGTCGAAACCGTTGATTTCCAATGCTTTATCTAGTGACATAGACAGTTCTAATGTTGTCACGGAACACAAAGAAATCTCTAGGGAACTTGCTACGTGCTGAAAGAAAACGTCATATAAAAACGAAATGAGACCTCCAGAAACAAGAGTTTTTGTGTTTATATGTCTGTGTGCGTCAATAGATGGGTGTCGTGACGCCGAGTGTCGTTTTTGAGATACTGCGTTCTTCGGAAACTAGTAACCAAATTGAGGATCACTTTTTGAGCCACCGATTTATAGTTTAATAGGCGTACAAGGAAGTCACGTGTTGTCCACATCAGATATTTTTTTTTTTTATGAAAAGCCGTTGACCGACTTTATATTAACTTGGATTATATTAACAGGGTGCATGCTCCGCAATTCCGCGTTGTGTAACCTCCTAAATTCTCCAGTTGCCTCATCATTTTTCGGACCAAATATTTTAAGCAATACCTTATTCTCGAAGACCTTAGGGGTTGTTCGTGCTTCATGGTTAGCGGCCACGTTTCACACCCGTACAGAACTGTAGGCAAGATAATAGTTTTGTATATTCTAAGTTTTAAGTTTCTGGATAAAATGCGCGACCTAAGTAATGTTGATACCGAAGAATAACAAGCATTTCCCACCTTAAACCGCGCCTTAATTTCCTACTGAATTTCGTTTTTTATACCAATTGTGGACCCCAATATTTAAATCGCTCAACGTGTTGAAGCCTATTCCCTCCTATATCTATATCATCAAAATCGCCGCAGTTTCTGCTGCTAACCATATATTTCGTCTTATTTATTCCTGGACTACTAAGAAATATTAAAATAATGTGCGATAGAAGAAAACAATTATGAAAGAGGATCATATAGTAAAAAACATTTCTATTTTTAAATAAGTATTGTTTTGTAAGCGGGTTCTAATGTTGGACGAAGACAAGAGTAAAATTACCAGTTGTGTAATGGGAGTTGGGAAGCTCCTCCAACTTACTTAGAACTTACTTATGCGATCCCTCTGGACTTGTTCTCTCCTACTTAGCCCTCAAGGAATATCCTGAGTATCGATAGATTCTGTTTTAAAAAGCCTGCTTTATACAAAAGCACATTAAGTTTATTAACCTGCTATGTACTTAACAGATATTATCATGGATGATCATGTTTGGGATGCCATTTATTTATGCTATATTTTATTTAGATTGGGTTGACTTATATTTTAGCTGATAATATAAATCTGTATACGGATGCCATTGGAAAATCATTGAGGATAATTATGCCAAAATTATTTAAGATTATAAATAAATGTTAGTCATTTGTTGCGTAAAAATAAATATAAAAAACTATTGAGATTTTTTAATTGACCTCAAGACAAATTGAAGATAAACATTTAGAAGTTAATATAAACAAAAAAATATATTTTCCTTGTTGGTTTTATTTTTTAAAATTTCAAAAAAATCGATAGAGTATAATAATGAAATAATATAAAAATAACTACCGTTGATATTTATTTATATTCTATATCGCAAGTCATCCATCCCTATACATTACTATATATTAAATTCGTAGTCTCAGAATTGTCTGTATCTTTTTAAGAAATTCTTAAATCTGTCTGCATTTTAGTGTATTTGTTTCTATTTAATGAATCCACATTTATTGTTTCTTTTCTTTTGTTTCTAACAACTTGTAAATATTTAATCACTGTGCAGAGATTCATATCTTCTATCGTGATTGCATTTATTTTATAATTACGTTCTAAGGTACCTATTTATGAAATTTAGATTAATATTGTGAGATTTTCTGTTTATTAAATGATAAAGTTGATAGGACTTGCCAATGTTTTGTATTATAACTAACACTAAACTGAAACTAATTTAAAACTAAATTGAACTGTTTTCTGCTACCGTGCTGGTGTTAATGGATGGAACAGGGGGTTAGTAAGGAGTTTTAATGTGCCCAGGAATTTTATGTGCTTTAAATTCCTTGAGAGCAGAGAAAATATCTTTGGATATTATTGTATCCGTATCTGCGAAGTTATCATTGGTTTTACCAATTTTTTTATTTTATTTATATTCTAGTTGTAATTTTTTATCAATATTCAGCAACATTGCTGTTTCACCTCCCAGAAATCAAGATTTTCGATTAAGTTCTTTGATTTTTCTTTGATTATATTTATTATTGTTGTTAAATGTGTATAAAAATAGGAATCTAATTATGATTGAGTTTTTTAACATAGAAAAAATAAAATATGCGAACTTGTATGGTAAATATTTTACTAACCATATCTATATGATTGATAATAACCATATTTTTTAAACGTCATTATAAAATTAATTTGTCCAGACCTTCATTTCCTCTCCTTAAAGCTTAGCCTTCTGTTCTTTCTTGTGGAAGTTGTCAGTGGATTGCGAATGCAGGTAGAACTGGATGCAGCCGGTTGAAAGACATTTACATAAAGAAATAGCAGTTTGGAGTCGTAGAGCCCTGTTATAGCGATCGTAGGGGTCGAAAAGCAAGTATCGGTATAGCTGTATTACCGACTCATAGGAATATTTACGCTCTGCTTTCGGTCTTTTACACAATCTGAGCCAGTGAGCAGCCACACCATCAAGGCAATAGCCGAACTCAACTGCATGTTCCGAAGGCTTAGATGCCTCCTAATGCGTGCTAGTAAATATAATTGTTGAATTTCAATAATTACGCCCATCAATCGTTTTTACGTATGTACCGGTAGTTCTCCAACTTTTTACTTCCTTGTACGAAATAAAGGAAGTATTGTAATCGCGAAAATTTTCAGTTTTCAGATTTAAACGGAAAAATCCATTTTGACCATCCTTGAATCCATTTTGACTAGTTTTGTCTTGGCGTCTGTACGTACGTTCGTATCTGGCATAACTCAAAAACGGTTAGCCGTAAAAAGTTGAAATTTTGTATTTAGGATTGTTGTAAAATCTAGTTGTGAACTTCCTTTTTCGGTTACTGCTTGATCACCGGCAGTGGTACTTTACTTGAAGGTCATAATTGATTTCCATAAAAAATTATATTAAAATACTATGCAAAACTTCGCAAATTATTATTTATAACTTATATATTGATTTAAATAACATACTAGATTTTGTTCTAAATTGGAAAACCGGAAGCGGTACTTTACTTCAAGGTCATAATAGATTTTCACCAAAAATTGTAATAAAATATAATGTAATACATCTCAAATTTGGTAAATAGGTCTTTTATGTCGAATGTATTTACTATATTTTGGTTCAAATTGGTGAGCCAAAAAGGGTACTTTACTTGAAGGTCACATCAAAAATTTTATTTAAATTAAATACATAAATCATATGTTTCGGCAATAAAGGTTACAAACGCAATTTGGTTTCCAATCCTATTAAACATGTTTATTACTAAGTGTTAAAATCGAGTGTAAAATACTGGTTTTCCTTCCCATTTGTTTGTGTGTGTCTCAATAGATGGATGTCGTGACGCCGAGTGTCGTTTTTGAGATACTGCAATCTTCGGAAACTAGTAACCAAATTAAGAATCATTTTTTGAGGCACCAATTTATAGTTTAATAGGCGTACAAGGAAGTCATGTGTTGTCCACATCAAACATTTTTCTTACAGCATCCTTAAATTATTTAACAAAATTCACGGCATCTCAATTATTATTATTATTATTTTTGGTTTTTATAGTTATAAATGATAAGAATTTGAAAAAAAAAATACATAAAAAAATGTTCAAAGTTAGTAAGTTTGGTTCCAAACAACACAAAAACATTTAAAACCAATGTTATCAAGACTACTAAGGTTGGCGACTTAATGCCATTCCCAGATATAGGATAAATTAAATGATAAACCATAGAAGTAAATAAAACAGAATTGTAATAAAAACTAATACCTTTTTGGTTTATTATTTTCAATAAACTTGGAATCTACTTAGGAAACAATTTGTGAACCTCCCCTCTCCGCAAAATTTGAGGTTTTATGTTTCAAGATACCTAGAATCCAAATATCGAATATAGCGTAATGAACTTCGTAGACTGATTCTCCGGCGCGGCTGGTTATCGTGGCCCTAGGCCTTCTGACTTATCTATTGGGCTTCTGACTTCGTATCTCTCTGCTTTATCCTTGGATTATTTCTGCACTTCCTTTAGCTTCCTTAGTCTATCCTTTTTTTTTCCTACTGAAGTGCACATCAAATATTTCCTCTGTATCATTTTACATCACAGCCTACTTGCATTAACGCAGTTTTTTTAATTAACACAGTTCGGCACTCTCACGGCGATCATCTTGTGACAAGCTTCAAATTTCTTTTCCTTTGGTGCCTACTGCTTAATTTCTTTAACTTAGCCTGAATAGATATTTTTGAATTATTACTAAGTGGAAATAATAAACCATTGTGTAATAATTTGCAGCGGTTTTTTAATAATCGGTTTTAATTACTTATTTAATTCAATTTAATACTTCCATTTTTAATTTAATTTAATTATTTACAAATTTCTCCTCATCCTTGTGGCCTGCATTTAGAACCCAGTTTGAGATCCATTGGCGTGCCATCTCGTGAATTGATTATTTATTTAAAAATAAATATTGAAAGATGTCTAAAGTATTGTAATGGGACGTTATACAAGAAGAGAAATAAAAAAGCGGGTAATAAAGAAAATTAACTAATCCAAGAAGAAACACTTCTTCAGCCTGTTATTATGCCAAAGAGAATGGAATTTACGAGGGAACAAAAACTGTCACTCCTTGTGAAGAAGTCCTGAAAAACCTTCCTCGTGCCCCCTCTCCCAACTCCCGCCTCCTAGGGTTCCCCCCAATCCTAATTCCAAGTCCCGATTCCTTCCTGTCTCGGCTATTTGTTCTCAAACAGTCACTCAATTTGTTTCTTTCCTAGAGTAGACATTTTTAATAATATTCAGTTTTTAACAATTGCAAGTGGAGATCCTTTTGACATTAGGGTTATTCTCATAAACTTACCCGTATCATCGAAGCATATCATTATATATATATATATATATATATATATATATATATATATATATATATATATATATATATATATATATATATATAATCATTGTAATGTGAAGTTGTTCGATTGGATAATGAACGACATTTTAAAAATAATGCACTAAATAGGCGAGTAAATTTAACGAGAGGTAAGACGAGACGTAACTGTGAAGATCTATTAAATCTACCCTGTAAATTTGGCGAGGATCGGTGAAAAGACGATCGTTCCAAATGGAACAACGAAACGAAGACGATTTTAACGGCCCCACTAACAATCACTCTACTGCACCGTTCCTATTCTGCCGAAAAATGATTCATACTCACGCAAATATGTATTTTATAATAATTACAGTATACAAATATTGCAATCAACGGATTAATATAACTCTCGAAAATTAATGGGATGTAAATAGTATTTTTACAATAGGAAAAACATTAAGTAATGTCAGCTTGACTTCCCTGAAAATTAAAAAAAATAGTGGACATTTTAAACATTAGAAATTATAAATCTACTAAACAAATTATTTCTTTTTAACTAATATATAATTAGTTGACATCCGCATGATGGTATAGAAGGATCAATGTAATTAGGGGTTGATAAATTATTTGCCACTTCTATATATTTGTTTTATTGAAAACTAGTTTCGAATGTTATACATTCGTCCTCAGTTCTAAAAACACACAACAAATTCAAAAATAAGCAATTCAAAATATAATTTGATATTATTATACATATTAAATTAGATGTAATATAAATCAGTATTATAAAACATTTATGAATTGGTACTCACCAAAGTTTATATGGATTATATCAAACAGAAAAGTTTGTACTAGTTTCTTCTCGCATTGAACTAACAATGAACGAAAGGTAGGTAGGATGCTTATAGGTAACGGTTTAAGGTTCAGAGTTTTCCAGTAATGCCGGTGAGTAAATGGTTTTTCTGTTATAGATGGGAATAAATTTAAGATTGGACTATTGCAGTTATTTATTTGGTCATTCATTCCAACATTCAAATTGAGATATATTTTTTAATAATGTCCTCATTACTTGTATATCTCGTGTTTAAACAGAACAGGACTCATCCCTAAAACGTCCAAAATTCTAATTGACAGTGTCTTCCTTTTTTTATGGCTATCAGAAAATTTACCTGTTGGTCGTTTAAGATTTTGCAATTCTTCCTTTAATCCTATACATACTACAGCTTTATTTTGAAGTTGATAACATTTATAATAGTTGAATACAATTATTATTATAAAAAATATCTCTAATTCAATTTGAGCTAAAGGTGATTATTGAAAGCTAACCACAGCGGCCCAGACTGGAAACAGGAGACACCTACAGTGGACCAGAGGATATCCTGTAATCCTGGCAGGGGAGATAATCATCTTCCGCAGGATTAGAGTCCTCCGGGTCGGTCCTGTTATAGTAATCTCCGATGACCTCTCCTTCCCCCACCTCTGCTATTGATGTCCTGTCTGCAATGATGTTGCTAGGTGTTTTTGTGTAATACAGTTGAACTTGACTAATACGAAATCGTGTAAAATTCGAAAATTTCTGTAGATTTCTTGTTTTTTCTATTTAGCACAGTGTAAAAAAAAAATTGTAATTCGATTTGTATTTGGATAAATCGAAGTGAAATATAATGTGTTATTCTCATAAGAAAATTACAAATGTATATATCCAACATAATTGTATCACCTGTTCAATTTTGTAAGAAGATTTGAACAAGATACCAGGTTGATTCCTAGAAGAGTTACGTATTGTAATTACATAACAGGTGCTGCGCCATAAGCTAGAGATCAACAATCCCTCTTTATTTTATTGTCGAAAAAATAAAAGTTTGAACAAATTCATAGAACTCACGGATCCTTCAAAAACAGAACAGCCTTAGGCGACATATTACCTATATTTTCCAGAATGGTTTTAGTGTTTTATTTTTGGAATTGCCTTTCCCTCCCCCCGTCTCCCTCAAAAACCAATAGGGAACGTGAATTCACTGAATGATCAAAATAAACTTTTTATAAATATCACTAAACTCCGTCGCTAAAGTCGTATTTTAACTTTTAAAAAAAGATACAGGGGAGTAAGAAAAAAATTCGAGACCCACAAAAGACAGTTCCCTAACAAACCGAAATTTTCCTGTACTTTTATTATAAGGTTCTGCATTTCCGCTAACCTTCGATACAAAAAAAAATATATATCAGAAAAAACGACTAAAAAGGCATTGAAACAGTTGAAATAGATATATCTTTGCAAATACTGGTCCGATTTCAATGTTTTTTAGGTAATTTAATTTCCTTTCCAATGCAACGGGTTTTGAGCTCCCTAACTCAATTCGAAGAAGTTTTAAAGGTGCGCAAAACTTAAAAAACGCCGAAATTTCAGGTAAACATACCGAAATTTTGACTGGACTTTACCCATTCTTTAATGATATCGTTCTATCTGGAAGAAAGTCCTACATATCGAATTTATGCTCATTTGAAAGGGGGCCGCTGAAGGTGCTCAAATGTAGCGGGGAAAATATTATATATATATATATATATATATATATATATATATATATATATATATATATATATATATATATCAGACATCTCCAAATCTTCCATAACCTTGCTCTAGGGGTTATGAAACGGATAGAAAACGCAGTCCAGCCGCTCACCACCGACCTTCAACCCACTGCAATAGTCTATTTTTTCGGGGAAAATACGACTAATAACAGGGGACATCTCATAGAGTTAAGGCAAATGTTTATTGAAAATGTTGATTTGTAACACTGACTGGAGAAAATTTAAGATTTTAAATAAACTGAATAATTTTTAAGTGTAAAATATTAAATCGTCAATATTTACGTGGCTAAATTAACTTTTGATAGAAAACTCTTGAATTGTCTGAAAACTCTTGTTAATGAGTCCGTTACAAGAAGAAAGTGTTTTCCTTCAATGGACTTTATTAGAAGCAAAGCTTGGTATATTACGAATAGTTCTCCTGTAAATCAAATTGTATATTTAAAAATATATGAAAAATTGAAGTAGCATTTGATATGAAAATGCAAATTATGTATACATAGATTGTAATGTTGTTGGGTTAATTAGCGCTGAACCGACGGAAAAACGTTCGAGTTTTAGACCGGGAGGTGTTAGGGATGATCCAATTTTAGGCCGTGGTCGGTGGGCAGAAGGAAGGTAGACAGTGAGTGGTAGTACCGGGGTTGAACCTTCGGGTTCGTTAAGTCTTTTATTATTTTAGTAAAGGAAAAGTGTTATTGCAAGTTATAACAGTTATAGCAACGGTGATCTTAGGTCACGAATCTCAGCATTGTCCCGGTTTTCCGAAAAACTCTTTTTTGCCCCGGATTTTCTTCTAATCAATTAAATTCCGAAAAAAGAAAAACTAGTCCTTGTATATATAGTTTAATTAAATCCAACCTTAATTTTTATTTGAGCTTGCTTATAATTTCCCTTGAGAATAATATTTTCAACAGCTTTTATTTATAATGAAAATATAAATACAGCGAACTTCCTCTAACCCGATACGTTCGGGACTTGAGATCTGATGGATTACGAAATATTACGAATTACTGGAAGAATATTGAGAAAAACGACAATTAAACAACAAATTTCAATAAAACATATTTTTTATTATTATAGAATCGAATAAAACATTGCATAATAATATAAAAAACATTATTGCGAAACAAAGAGTGCACTGTAGTCTTATAGATAGATAGATTGATAGAAGAAGAATTTTATTCTGGGACTAACTCCCTTAAGAATAACAGAATAGAACAAATAAAACAGAAACAACATCTGGCCATAAGATTACAAAATAAACATAAAGTAATGTTGACAATATTTTAAATAAACTAATAAACAAACAATATAAATTCTTGTCTTGAAAAAAATAATTAATGTGAACAAAAAAAAGAAAGAGAAAATGAAAAATACAGAAATTGTGGGTAATTTGTAAACATAAAATAATATATTATAATTTGAAGTTGAAGAAGGCGGTTAATCTAAGCCAATGGGATTCTTCTTTTTGATAGAAGCCATCTTAAACAAAATAAACATAAAGTTGTCGAATGTCAATTCGTTTTCTAGTCCTCACTTTCTGTTTTTCATTAGTCATTTCGTAAAAAAACTTGAATATCATACATGTTTTGCGATCACTATAAAAAAAAAAAAAAAATTATTTTCCAATTTCGTGCCGGATTATCCAAACTTAGAATGCCGGATTAGAGGTAGTTTAATATTTGTGGTTTGAACATAACATTGCTTTTAATAATTTTCACATTGATGTTTCCGCTTAAAATGGGGCGTGTCTTTAGGGACTATTCTATAAAATAACGAATATTTCTGAGCAAGACATATATAATTTCATGTGGTTCATAATAGTTTTCTCAAAAATGTATAAGTAAATTTGAGTTTATTTTTAATTAATTATAAATTATATTTTGAAATACAATATACAATACTGCAATAATGACATCTCAGAAATCAAAGAAATTTGTATGTTTAACTGTAAAAAAAAAAGTATCTTTTTTGAAATTATTGACAACCTGTCCTTATTACGACTCAGGAAATATGGTCAGAGTGGATATGACATATAATGTTTTTTTTGTTGTAATATTTGTCCAAATATGGATATATTGAATTTTGATAGAACACTTTTTAATTACTGATATATCATAAAAGAATGCATTTGTTTAGAAAATAAATAACTGCTTTTGAGAATGTATGAGTCAATGGGTTAAAAACTTACCATGGTTACCGGAGTACCATCACACTCAAACAGCATATGATTTTACTAAAGACCCTAAAGAGTAGATGCGGATAAATAAATAATTACAATGAAAAAAAAAATCATATTCTCCTAAGTATTTCCTAATATATCAATATTTATTCTATGTTACCTTTATGGTCTTATCTTGTTTTGCTTAGCCTTGGTGAAGGCGCACAACTTAGGCCGAAACGTTTGCACGGATCAAATGAAGTTTTTTGCTTTCTCTCTTGATCGTACTGCCATCTAACTTCTCATTGATTAAAACTATGGTAAATATTTCAAACCTTATTTTTCACTCTTTCATACAGACCAGAATTAAATGATGAAACTATATTATAATATAAGGAAACTCTGCATGAATAGGATTGTACCGCAGTAGCGGGAAGAGTCACTGACAATATCGATGCCTGGGTTCGATAGATAGATCGGTACCACGGATGAAGAACATTGTTGGGGCCCGGTGAGCTGTTAGCCACTGGCTCCTCACACTCAATTGCTATCGAATATACTCGACTAAATAATAGAACGGATTGTGGTGTGTAGTGGTTGAGTGGGCCTGCATTGGAATACGTAGTTCTGGAGCCCTGTCAATGCTCGAGTCGCGAATCGATCCAAGCCGGTTATACTCCTCTTTATATATATATATATATATATATATATATATATATATATATATATATATATATATCACGATGCAGTCTTTATTTACTTATTCGGTGATAGATACAATATGCGGTTGACTATGATCATTGCTTGGTGAATATTAACACGTTTGGTGCTTCATCATAAAAAATATCTGATGTGGACAACACATTACTTCCTTGTACGCCTATCAAATTATAATTCGGTGGCTCAAAAAGTAATCCTCAATTTGGTTACTAATTTCCGAAGATCGCAGTATCTCAAAAACGACACTCGTCGTCGCGACATCCATCTATTGGCACACACACACACACAAATAGAGAGGAAAACCAGTATTTTACACTCAATTTTAACACTTAGTAATAAACATGTTTAATTGGATTGGAAACCAAATTGCGTTTGTAACCTTTATTACGGAAACATATGATTTATGTATTTAATTTAAATATAATTTTTGATTTAAGCTTATTACGACCTTCAAGTAAAGTACCCTTTTCGGCTCACCAATTTTAACCAAAATATATAGTAAATAAATTCATATCGATATGAAAGTCCTATTTACCAAATTTGAGATGTTTACATTATATTTTAATATAATTTTTGATGAAAGTCTAATATGACCATAAAGTAAAGTACCGCTTTCGGTTTTCCAATTTAAACCAAAATCTAGTATGCTATTTAAATCAATATATAAGCTATAAATACTAAATTTGAGAAGTTCTGCATAGTATTTTAATATAATTTTTGATGGAAATCAATTATGACCTTCAAGTAAAGTACCACTGCCGGTGATCAAGCAGTAACCAAAATGGTAGGTTCACAACTAGATTTTTTAACAATCCTAAACACAAAATTTTAACTTTCTACGGCAAACCGTTTTTGAGTTATGCAATATACGAACAAACGTACGTACGCCACGACGAAACTAGTCAAAATGGATTCAGGGATGGTCAAAATGGATATTTCCATTGAAATCTGAAAATTTTCGCGATTACAATCCTTCCTTTACTTCGTACAAGGAAGTAATAAATAATAATAATAAGAGAACAGCTGATGGCATCCTTCTACTGTAAAATCTTAATGATAATCATATTGATTGAATTAAAAATATAAATATTGTTACTACTATTAAATCAACGATTGAATATCTTGCTGAGATTGGAAGGTTATTTTGCAATCGATTTTATTTTTTATTATTAGCGAACGCTGAAGGAGGCAGGTTTACTTATTAGTAGAGCCCGGTTTTCGTGTTTTAAAGAAAATGTAAAACGTGCCATAAAAAAGGTAAACCTGTGGAACGATAAAGAAAACTGCCATTTACGTCTTTTATGCTTAAAAAAATCTACATATTTTGTTTTCTTTCATAAATTACTATTTTTTCTTAATAAATTAGGTAAGTTTCGAGCATTGTTATACCTCACGAGCTCTTATTTATGTATTTTGTTTGCTACATTTCGCACGATGATACGTGATACACGCATAATACCAATGCATTTTCTGCATGTCTATTTTTTATTGCCAACTGATAAAATTTTTAATAACGTATTGCACTGGTCAAATCAGACAATCCCAAATTTCTGCCGATATATCGATAACTGAAAACTTGTCGAAAAAGTTGAACCATTCATCTTTGAAGGTAGAACTTAACTCTTTGGATTTACGTATTTCGGTGGATTGTCTTTCAATTATGATCATTTTACCAATTTCTAATATTGGGTTTATATTTGAATAAGATACAAATAGTATACCCGAGCGAGAATTCTCGCATTAGATATCAATCCTTCTTCTAATCCCTAATACATTAGAAGTAGGACAACATATTTATTCGTGTAAATAATATAATATTACCAAAAAAGTTTATTTAACATACAGATTTGGTGAAGCTACATAGTTTGTAATGACTATGTTGAAGTTACAGTTCATACTTAATAAGTAATTAGCATACCCCAATGGAAAGCATCCCTTCAATTTAGCAGTTAGGCAATTAGATCCAGCTATAACATTTTCTATGTGTAGTATTCATATTTAGCAGTGCCCTTTAGGATTGGACATGGGAAACAATATATAATTTCTCACTCATTAAAAGTATTTGTAAAAAGACTCAAATTGATGTAAAGTTGCCATGACAACGGCACGTATGCAAGTTGGCATGAGGCCCCTGCGGACCTACATCGTGCATTATCTCAAAAACGGTAGGTTTTTAAGCTTTAAAACGCTGGACCAATACGCTCCATGGGAGCGTAAATGATCTTGATGCCCGCGTCAAAATCTTTAAAACCCAAATTATCCCGTCTCGATCCGCCGACTCTTAGTATTAAAATCTTTGAAACCTCCCAGTTTTTTCAACACTTTTATTTAAGCCCCTGTAAGATTTTAAGGAACAAAATCAGGATTCGTCACTCCTCCGTGAAATTCTATTTCTTTTGATACCTCACACGTCAAAATCCATCGCTCCTGAGAGCCGGAAAAGGGATCTATACTACCGTAATAATATATAGTAGTGATTAATTAGATGAAAACTATGAGCAGATAACTAACTAACTAGTTAATATTACAACTGTTACAGCATCAATGGTTTTTTTTGCTCGACCAATTTCCGATATTTGTTTTTAATCCCGTTCACTCGTCAAAATTTATGCGGGATGTTGCTTGTTATCAAATTCCAGTAATTAATTTATTTTAAATAAATTATTGAACATATTTTTGTTCGAAAAATAGTGTCTATGCATAATTACTTTGCCAATTACAGACTGAGTGTAGCACTGTAGAACATAAAAGAAAATGAATGGATTGGTGAAGATTAACTGGCTTTCCACGAATCCAAAAAGAGCAAAACAAACTTCAATTTTCAGTTTCAGTTCCAGAATTTTCCATAAAATTATATTTAATGTGTCATAAACAGTAACGTATTACTTCATGAATCTGTCCTATATAATTTTGGTCCAATGTTTATATCTTCAAGAAATTTACAAATATATTTTTTTAATTACGGCTAAGTGTGCAATTTAATGCCGTACGCCTTAATTCGTGTAAATAACTTTTCCACGATCGATTTCAAGCAACCGAAAAAAAAGTGTAATTGCACGAATGTTCGGGCTCTAATTATTAGAATAGTAATAAAATAATAAGTGAAATAAAAATGACGTCTTCAAAGAACTCAAATTTGTATTTTTACTTCCTTGTACGCAGTAAAGGAAGTATTGCTATCGCAAATATTTTCGGTTTTCAGGTTTAAACGGAAATATCCATTTTGACCATCCCTGAATCCATTTTGACTAGTTTTGTCGTGGCGCCTGTACGTTCGTACGTACATACGTTCGTATCTCGCATAACTAAAAAACGGTTAGCCGTAGAAAGTCAAAATTTTATATTTAAGATTATTGTAAAATCTAGTTGTGAACCTCCCTTTTTTGTCACTGCATTATTACCAGAACTAGTACCTTACTTGAAGGTTGTTTTATTGCTTTTCATCAAAAATTATATTAAAATATTTTTTTTCAATGAAATTTTTTTCAAATTTGGTATATAAGACTTTTATATATATATATATATATATATATATATATATATATATATATATATATATATATATATATATATTAATATAAATAACAAAGTAAATTTTGGTTAAAATTGGAAAACCGGAAGTGGTACTTTACTTGAAGGTTATATTGGGCTTTCATCAAAAATTATATTAAAATATAGTGTAAAATATCTCAAATTTGATAAATTAGGCTTTTATATCAAAATAAATAATATAATAGCCTTTAGTTGAAATTGAAGAGCCGAAAGGGGGTACTTTACTTGAAGGTCATAATAAACTTAAATCAAAAGATATATTGACATTTCATACAGAAATCATATGGTTCGGTGATGAAGGTTATTAACTTTTTCCTTTCTAATTAATAAAGGTTATAATTGCAATTTTTTTTACTTGTTTTAAGTATTAAAATTGAGTGCAAAATACTTGTTTTTCCTCCTCATTTGTGAGCTGAACAAGTCTGCAGCAGGAGAATAAGATATAAATTACGCGGGTTCTCCCGTATAAAATGTTGAAACCGTCGATTTCTAGCTTAATCTAGTCTGCTCTATATAAGATCTTCATAAACAACAGCTTATGTGTGTGTGTCTGTATGTGTCAATAGATGGACGCCGCAAAGCCGAGTGTCGTTTTTGAGATACTTCTATCTTCGGAAACTAGTAACGAAATTCAGGATTACTTTTTGAGCCATCGATTTATAGTTTTATTGGCGTACAAGGAAGTCATGGGGTTTCCACCTGAGATATTTTCTTCTGGCATTCTCGTAATAATATGCAATAACAAATCAAATGTAACAACGACTTTAGCTACCCATTTCTATGCCATGATTAAGAATCGGACCTAAGATTAAAACGAAGAGTACTGATACAAAAGAATTTACATAACTGAATAGCAATAGAGCAACTCTTGCTCTACTGTATCCAAAGAGCCACTCTAATTAACAACTCTTGCTCTACTTCATTTTTAATAAATAAAAAAAAAATTGAAGAAAAGCGACTTGTTATTCTGGTTTGAAAAGTTTTTCTATAAGTTTTCCTTTGGCGGGAATAACCGAGAAACGGCTTTAAAAGGTTTCCGGCTCCAATTAAGAGGGAATAATTTACAGGAGAGAAGTTCAGATTACGGCCCAAATTAAAATGTTCTTCCCCCCTCCACTTTCCACTCAGCAGAATATTTAATATTATATTGTTAACAGCTTCATAATAGAGGGCGTATCTTGAATAGTTCGACAAGGAACTTTCCAGTTTCATCTGTTTAATATTCATATTTTGTTAACGAAAATAGTACATTATCTTACATTCTGCAGGTGACATGGAGTTAAGATGAAACAGTGATAGCATTCAGTTGACATCCGCACGATGGTATAGAAGGATCAATCTAATTAGGGATTGATACATTATTGATCACTTCTATAATTTTGTTTCTATTGAAAACTAGTTTCGAATGTTATACATTCATCTTCAGTTCTAAAATCACTCTAAAAATTCAAAAATAAGCAATTCAAAATACAGTTTGCTATTATTATACATATTAAATTAAATGTAATATGAATTATTATTATAAAACATTTATGATTTAACCGTAACCTCTCCTCGGTAGGATCGATAAAAATATGCAAGGATAAGCGAATCTGTGAGAACTTTTGGTTGTATTTGCGGAGATCACAACTTCATATTTCAGTCGGAGAAAAAAATGATTATAGACCGAAGACTGAGCTGGATCGGACTGGACTGACTGCAGTTCTTCTCAAAGCTCGATATCAGCTCGAGCTGTCTTTATCTTGGTCAATTTTGAGTCCTCTAGTTCTGTTTGGACGAGCGGTTATCCTAATGAAAAGGTTTGTTGACCAACGCATCATCACTGTTGTTCAGCTCAGAAATTGATTATTAAATTTCCTCATCATTTGATTTCTGCTCACATTTAATCACGAATTCTCTCGCAATAATTTCTTAGTTAGGTAAGTGAGTAGTGCAAAATATGACGGATTAGGGATTGATAAATTATTCGCCATTTCTATAATTTTGATTTTATTGAAAACTAGTTTCGAATGTTATACATTCATCTTCAGTTCTAAAAACAAAAAAAATTCAAAAATAAGCAATTTAAAATAGAGTTCGGTATTATTATATAAATTAAATTATATGTCGTCAAAATACATACTTGTACATATTAAATTAAATGTAATTTAAATTAGTATTATAAAACATTTATGAATTATGAATTTAATTAAGGCCAGAGATCAAATACACTTTGGTACTCACCAAGGTTTAAGTAGATTATATTGAACAGAACAAGTTACATTGGTTTGTTCTCGCACTGAACTAGTAATGGAAATGACTGTAATGGAAGAAAGGTGAGGTGTTTGTAGGTAAATGGTACGGTTTAGGGGAAAGGATTTCTCTGAGGAGTAATTGTTTTCCTGTTATTGATGCGAATAAATATAAAAATGGACTATTGGTGATATTTATTTGGTCATTTAAGCAAACATCTGGATTGGATTTGAAGGATTTTATTATTTCAAGTGCTCCATATATATTTAATTTATCAAATAATAATTTATCAATCCCTAAGTATCCCTAATCCTCCAATACAATCATGCGTACATCAACTGAATATGGCGGCGGAAGGGAGAATAGGCGCAGCGATTATTGTCTGTATTGACATCGTATTTGTGTTTTGTATTTATTTATTCAATAATTCAAGAAAATAAAATAAAAATACCTGAAATAAAACCGATACTGAATTTTCTGTCACTTTATTACAGAGAAAATGTTCCGTAGACAAATTTGGACTTGGAGGATCCTTGTCATTGAAATTTAAACGTTATAGATATTTTAGTTTATTTCTTAATAAAAAAGAAAAGAAAAAAAAGAGACATATTTTGTTAAAGTGTTCTTTTAAAATTCCGAAAAGAAGTCTTAAGTCTCTAAAGTAGTAGTAAATAACTAAATTGTAATGATTGTGCAGCCAAATAAATGGGAAAAACTGGAAGATCACTAAATCAGAGATTAAAGGAACATATACGTGCATATAATAATAAGACAGAGAGTTCCAACTTTGCAATTCATTTAAATGAAAAATCCCATAAATTCATCAAAGACTGAGGAGTTAAATTAATACATTATGTTGAAAACAGCCTCAAATTAAGCATATATGAAGCACCTGAAATACTAAAAACCTTCAAATCCAATCCAGATTTTTGCTTAAATGACCAAATAAATATCTCCAATAGTCCAATCTTAAATTTATTCCTATTTGTAACAGAAAAACCAATTACTCACCGGCATTACTGGAAAAACCCCGACCCTTAAACCGTTTTCCTGTAAACATCCTACCTACATTTTTTTCAGTGTTATTTCAATGCGAGAAGAAACCAGTACAAACTTTTCTGTTTAATATAATCCATTTAAACCTTGGTGAGTACCAACATGTATTTGATTTCTTGTCTTAATTAAATTCATAATTCATGAATGTTCTATAATACTGATTTATATTACATCTAATTTAGTATGTATAATAATACCAAGCTATATTTTGAATTGCTTATTTTTGAATTTTTTGTGTGTTTTTAGAACTGAAGATGAATGTATAACATTCCAAACTAGTTTTCAATAAAAACAAATTTATAGAAGTGGGAAATAATTTATCAATCCCTAATTAGATGGATCCTTCTATACCATCATGCGGATGTCAACTGAGTAAATAACTGACCAATCACACTTTGTAATTTTGGCATCATCAGGAGAGGAAAAAATAATATCGCTAAAATATAGACCAGAGGCAGCAAATCTCACATCAACAAATACTAACCTAAAAGATATAGCACGTCAAACCAAGACGATATAATGTAAGACAATCAATCACGTTGTATTGGAGTGATGTATTATGAACCTGTATTCGGTAATTGTTTTTATAATGTTGGTGTGAGATGTGCAATATATGATTTGCAACTATGTGATCTTATCTTTTTCTGTCTTGATGATGCCTGAATTGACGAAACGTTGACTGCTTAGTTGAGAGACTTTAGGCTTTGTTTTTAGAATCTTCCAATAATATCTTATTTTAAATTAATTGAAATATTTATTGTAAACAGGAGATTATATATACATACATATATATATATATATATATATATATATATATATATATATATATATATATATATATATATATATATATATATATATATATATATATATATATATATATATATATATGCATATGCGTGTACTTTATAAGCCAATTAGCGGTAAAACACAGAACTATTAAAGAATCTATTTATAATAAAACCTCAGTATTTTATAGGACAAATGGTTTCAATCAAATGCTCTGAAACTTTGTAGGAAGCTATTTTTTTTAATTCACAACATAAGTCCCCATGGGCACCAACATTCTATGGCACAAACACAAATTATTCGCGAATTAAGGCCTCATTTTACCTATACTGGATATGTACATGTACATCTAAACCATTCCTTATCATACCATCTATAACAGTCCATCGTATGTAGGAATTGAAATAAATCATTCGTTGAATATGCTATTGTATCTGATACCCTACCATTTCGGTAAAAATGAGACCTTAATCCCCGAATAACCCAAAATCGTGTGATAGAATTGGTTTGGCCAATTGGGCATGGAGACAGAGGTTCAAACCTGTAATGACATGAGTTAAGGATTAACCTATGTTCGTGGCTAACCGATAACCGCATCTTAGCTATCACTCTGCATTTATTGATATTAAATTTATAATTTAGTTATTGCTACGATATATTGAAGATTGTTTTAATGCATATAATTCTCATTGGATCTGGAGTTTGAAACTCTTTCTATGTCCAGACTCAGTATATTTGATATAGAACTGAACAAAAAACTTCCTATGAGCATGGGCCAGCAATTTCTATTGTTGCTGGGGGAGGAATATTCGAAGCATTTCTGTAATTTTAGATTCTTGGACCAACATTCCAAAAACAATGAAAGTTATAAACACAGTAGGCATCTACTGATTTTTTTTAATGCACTAACAATAATGAATTATTACTTGAATTAGTCAAGAAAATGTTTTTAAATCACCACAATATTGTTTAATTGTTATTTCCTAATTTTTCTTCTTAGTTCTTGGAGATAATGTTTCCAATATTCCACTCCCAGCAGTAATACAAGCAACACTTCTTATAGTCGCCATTTGCATTGCATAGCGGATTTAAACTCTGATAATTCATATCGCCAAAGATCAAATGTTGGATTTATCGAGCTCATATTTGTTCTCATTCGACGCTAAATGTTATTATCAATGGCATTAGTTTAGATCCGTTGTTTGACACAATGTGCCCCGTTTCTTCACATATTGCCAAAAAGTGTCGAACCAATAAGGTATTTTGTTTCATCTTGTTTTACTGAGTTTTACGGTCATGGCTTCATTTTTCTGACTCATATTCATAGAAAGTATTTTGTTCAGCGTTATGCTATATATATATATATATATATATATATATATATATATATATATATATATATATATATATATATATATATATCGCTAGAGATGAGAGCTATAGAAGTTATCTATGAGATCTATAGCTCTATGTTTAATTATATTTCATAAATGCTCTATGCTTGATAAGTTTATAGCTGTGTTTTCATCCCCAATTGGCTTATCAGCCTCGTTTATATGAAATACTTAATAAGACAATGGGCGATAAAACAAAGAGCTATAAATTATAAACTAATCTACTTCACATAAATTCCAACTGCATATTCTTAGATTAGCAACCTTGGAAGAATACCGCCTGCATATCGATTGTTTCCGAGCTATGCCTCTATACCTTCCTATATCTCGTGAAAAATTCTAAAATCGTAATGCTATCCTAAGCTCCTAATTTACTGTCCTCTAAAAAATGGCTCAAACTGTTATATAAATCAACAAAATCCTGTAAAATATAGATGGAATTGACGTACTATATTAAAATATGAGTAATAATCGATTTATCATGTAAAAACAATAATAAAATATAATATTTGCTTAAATTACTATTAAATTATCCATCATTGGATAGATTGATATGACAATTAAGGATAGGAGAGGTTCTAGATTGGCCATGGTTGATCTTCTCAGAACGAAATCTGGAAGTGTCGGATCTTGAGATAGTTGAACGGCCATCTTCGGTTTTCAGCCTTTCTTATCTTCAATTTAATCTCATTTTACCTGTTCTATTACCGTATTAATGTTTTTACACTTTATATGATTACACTCGGGAACAAAAAAATACTTTATTTTTTTTTTTTCTGTATAGATACTGGAAGTTAGATACATTAATACACTAAGGTACAATACATGTTAAATAACAAAGGCCAACGATGAAAATTTTTTTTTACTGAAAATACCTCATTCCTATAGTTTTTAGGGTGCTGAATCCAAATATGATATTAAAAAAGCTGCATCGCCCACAATTTTTCACATTTTATAGTTAAATTTATTAAATTAAGAAATTTTTAAAGAATTGAACAGCTTCACAGACCAACGATGAAAAAACTTTTTTTACTGAAAATATCTTATTCCTATAGTTTTTAGGGTGCTGAATCCAAATATGATATTAAAAAAGCTGTATCACCCACAATTTCTTCACATTTTATAGTTAAATTTATTAAATTAAGCGATTTTTAAAGAATTGAACAGCTTTGAGTCTTAGGCCTCATGAAACAATTACCCCTTAAGTAAGGCCTCATGAAACAATTTGTAAAGGCTTTGCCTAAAGATGGACCATGTTTCAAGTATCTCTGCCAAAAGTTTCCACGCCTTTCAGAAGCTAAACTAAAAGAAGGCGTCTTTGTCGGACCTGACATTAGAAAAATGATGTTTGATGTTAACTTTGAATCCACAATGACCTTAAATGAGAAAGAAGCATGAGTATCATTCAAGGAAGTCGTTACAAAGTTCTTGGGATATGAAAAAGACCCAGAGTATGTTTCTATTGTAGCTAACATGTTACAGAAGTTTAAAAAGTTAGGATGTTTGATGAGCCTGAAACCTACGGAAAACTATGGGCGATACAAAAAAACTAAGGGCAGATTTAGATTCAGCACATAAAAATCTATAAAGATCAACTATTAAAGTTAAAAAAAATTTCAAAATTTTTTTTTTGTTGGCCTGTGTAATGATTAGTGTTTGTGATTTTCTGCAGTTATCAACAGAGGCTCTCAAACGATATCATTGGATTCTTACCTCAGCCCTCTAGTTTTAAATTCTCAACCGGGTTACGGAAACTCGCCTTGGAAATATGGATGTGAATATCGAAATAATATATCGATATATATATATATATATATATATATATATATATATATATATATATATATATATATATATATATATATATATCGATATATTATTTCTTGAGTGGAATATTGGAAACATCTCCAAGAACTCAGAAGCGACATGAGGAAATAACGATTAAACAATATGATTTAAAAGCATTTTATAGATTACAAGAAATAATTCATAATTGTTATCGCATTAGGAATAACAAGATCCTAATTGGAAAAGTAAATATTTATAAACCCTACTCGTTTTTATCTTCGCTGTTTGCATCAACATTTCAATTTAATTCTTACCTTTAAACCTTGGTTTTTATTTTGAAATTATGATGTCTTCTTTTTGTTCAAAATTTCTATTTTTTTTTATTTCATTCCTTCAGTAAAATTTGTTCGTACTACAGTTTTTGATTTTTGAACACAGCTCGTAATACTGTGAGACGCGTCGAATGCAACAAAGCAACATTACGTCGCGACGTGTGGTTAATTTTGTTCAAATTAAATCCTTTTTTTTATGAATTAGGTTCTCATTATTAACCGATCTATCGAAAAAAAATGATCTGATGTTGACACCGCATGACTTCCTTGCACGCCTATTAAACTATAAATAGGTGGTTCAAAAAGTGACCCTGAATTTGGTTACTAGTTTCCGAAGATAGCGGTATCTCAAAAATGACACTCGGTGTCGCAACATCCATCTATTGACACATACAGACACACACACATAAGCTCTTCTTTAGGAAGGTCTTATTCCGTAGGTAGCAAGTTCCCAAGAGATTTCTTCGAGTTTCTTGACAACATTAGAACTGTCTATGTCACTAGAAGAAGCATTGGAAATCGACGGTTTCGACATTTTAAGCAGAAGGATCCACTTAACTAATATCTTATTCTCCTGCTGCAGACTTGTTCAGCTCAGAAATGGGGAGGAAAACAAATTATTTTACACTCAATTCTATCACTAAAAACAAGTAAGTATTAAAATTGTTTTATTAGAGTGGAAAAAAATCACGTTTATAACCTTTATCACCGAACCATATGATCTCTGTATTAAATGTCGATATATCTTTTGATGTAAGTTTATTATGACCTTCAATTGGAATACCCTTTCGGCTCGTCAATTTTAACCAAAATCTACTATTTAATTTATATTGATATAAAAGTGTAATTTACCAAATCAGAGATGTTTTACATTATATTTTGATATAATTTTTTTGAGTCTAATATGACCTTCAAGTAACGTACCACTTACGGTTTGCCGATTTCTACCAAAATTTATTATGTTAATTCTATTTATATCAAAGTCTTAATACGAAATTGGAATTTAAGTACCACTTCCAGTGATCAAGTAGTGACCAAAAGTTTAACTTTCTACGGCTAACCGTTTTTGAGTTATGCGAGATACGTACGAACGAATGAACATACAGACGTCACGACGAAACTAGTCAAAATGGATTCAGGGATGGTCAAAATGGATATTTCAGTTGAAACCTAAAAACCGAAAATTTTCGCGATTACAATACTTCCTTTACTGCGTACAAATAAGTAAAAATATATTTTCGGTTATCTAGTCTCTAATGTTATATATTCAATTGTCATAATCCTTTTTTATTTGTTTTATTTATGTTGTTATTACGTCGGAAGAAAGACATTTGCAACTAACTATCAATAAAATTTCGATGTTTTTATTTTACTTTAACTCTACATTACTTTTAATTCTATTTTATTGTCATAAAGAATATTATTTAATTGACATTAATAATATTTAATTGTCATTCATAATATGTGCATATTGTGTAATAAAAGTTGTTCTATATTATAATAAATATATGTCAAATTTTGAACTTTTTAACCTATGTTTTGTTTATTAAAACTTGCTAGGCATTTCGAAACATAAACTTGTTTTCCTCATCAGGCACTAAATAAAAAAATATTAACAATCTTTTAATTTAAATAACTTTCTCTTAAAAAAAATAAATAATATAACGTTCGTGTTTCTTTCAATTTAGGATTATGTATTACCTTATTTCATAAACTAGAGTCAATATGATATTTTCTCATATTTTAAAGACTGGAATAATCCGGATTGCACTCTGAAACCATGAGCTGCCAAATCTCTGTTTTTATTTATGTTTTAACATGCGTTTGTCACATATTTTCAAAGAATTGAAATAAAAGAGGCATCAAAAAAGTAAATTAAACATTATGAATAAGATCGGCTTCAACAAAAATGTTGGGCCGTTGTCTATTAAAACAAATTGCCCAACTTTGCTATCAGATAAAGGTGGCTTTGACATGTTAATAAGATATAATTACATAGGCTGGAAATCCCTTTTGACTGCGATAGTACACTGATACCGATATGAGTCTGTGTTAGTTGATGCACGATATCTCATATGTGATTTTAACTATAGAGTTATATAGAATGTGCTAAAATATATATATATATATATATATATATATATATATATATATATATATATATATATATATATATATAATAACATATATTTCATTGAATGTGAATAAATATGTGAAACAATCAGTGACGGTTATTTAATTTATTCACATGATCACATGACCCCTCTAGCTTACGAAGGAAAATACAATTATTTTATAGTAGTATAAAGAAATAGAAAATATTTATTTTATTCATTCTCACAGAGGCGACCCGCACCGTTAGGAACAGTGAGCCATCCTAGCAGGACCGGGAGCTGGAGAGGGGGCTTGATTTCGCGTTGGAGGAGGTACGCATGTTATGGTCACCTCGTGTTCACACATTTCTTGTATACCGAGAATTTTTACTTTCCCATACCTAAATACGAATTATATAGTAAGGGGAAGTATTGCGATCGTGAAAATTTTCGAATTCGAATTTTCAACGTAAATACACGTTTTAAGGTACACTGAGTCCAAATAACCTAGTCTCGCAAAATGGTTTGTGTGTCTGTGTACGTGAACAGCCTAGCTCAAAAACGAAAAGTTTTACGATACTGAAATTACGTATTTAAGGCAGGAATAGGACTGTGATATTACAGCGGCTTTTTCGTCAAAATCGACTAACCGGAAGTTCCACCTCATATAATCGATTTTGATGAAAATTGGCTAAATTATTCTTCATAAAGGCCTTTAACTTTTCATTTGGGCAGTAAATCACCGAGGAAGTGCAGAGTAAAAATTTATAATGGAAACAATATTTTATTTGCGCATAACTTAAAAGGTATGCATTTTATGGTGGATTATGTATAGAATTGTATGAAAGGTAACTAAATAATCTAAAAAACAAAAAAAAGAATCATCAAAATCAGACCAGTATTAGCAAAGATCGCACAAGACACTAGATAGATAACCGAGCCTATCCGAAAGGAGACGGATGCGACCAAATCTTCAGAAAGTAACTTAATGATTTATACTTTAATATTATTTAATGGATATAAAATGTTTTCATGTAAACTAAACCGAAACTTTTACAATATATTTTCAACTTGACAAACTTAAAATATATAGGTAGTGTACAGAATTGTTGTATTAAATTGTTTAAAAAACTTTTTTATTGTACTGAAGTAGGAGAAGATGTGAAGAAGCGAATGCTGCTGAGTTTATTTCAAGTATTGTTTATGTGAACTCTTTAAAATTATATTAAAAAAATAATTATTATAGGACGGTAAGGGAAAGTTGTGTGATGCGCGCACCGAACCAGATTTTTTATTTACCATACAAATGCTAATTTCATTTTAAATTCAAGTATTAGGTGCTTATTTTCACTGTGCCAATAAAAATGTTAAAAATAAATAAATTACTCTTTATTTCCCAAATAAAAATGGTATTGTATACAATTAACCCTTCTAGTTGTTCGAGAACTACTTCCTTTACATTGACTCAGCTGCAGTAGTAAAATCACAGAAACTCATGGCGTCTCTACTTGTGACGGGTATTCCACTTTATATTTTTGATTTGTTTTCTATGAAGACCCCGTTGCAACCATCCAAGAACCACCACTGGATGCAATAATCATAAATATAATTATAATATAATATCCCAAAATATATTATTTTATGTAAATATTATATTATAACGATAATATTTTAAGCAACTTTCATTGAATGTGTTTTTGAATGTTAATAATATTCAAATGCAGGAAATCGATGGTTTCACTTATAGTATAAATATTTCATTTATAAATTATAAACATTATAAACAGCATCAAATGCAACAAAGTCATTACTAAAAACAAATTAATTTACTTCTTCAAATAAAAATTAATTGACTTTAAACTCCTTTGAGGAGGGAACGCCATTACTGAACCATTTTCTTAAAGGAATTAAACGGCAGAAAATTATCTCTTTGTTGTTATCTCTTTGCGGTTCGTTTCCGGTTTCTCTTGGCTTTTGTGGAATTGAGTGTGGTGAGGGGATGAGTTCGCTGGAGCATTTCATTTCAATAAATCCCCCAATCTTTTCTAAAATAGCTCGGGCTTTATGGTAATTGAAATCAGTGAAAAGTGTTGCATTTATTTCAGATTCTTAAATTAGATCTATTAAACAGATATCAATGTTTTTTTAATTAGTTATTTCGGCAATCATTATTCTAACATGGTAACTTTTATTTTCCAAATTTAATATATTTTAAAGTTTCGGGGCATTGATAGCCATTTTTAGAATTTAAATAGATTTATTTACAAGCATATATAATTATTCCTCATGTAATAATATTAGACTTCATTTTGGTTTATTATTTTCAATAAAAGACCTTTGAAATCGACCAAGGAAAAATTTTTTGTAACCCCCCTCAAAATTTGAGGTTTTACGTTTCAAGATAGGTAGAATCCAAATATCGAATTAAAAAAAAATCCGTCCGTCCGCCGTATGCGGCTTTTCTCCGTGACCACTGGACCAATTTTCTTGATATTCGGTACCAATGTCACAGAGCACCCAGGCTGATCCTCGGAACTCGACATTACCCTCCGTCTTTGTTTCAAAATGGCGACCGATTATAGATCTCATAAGCCCATAACTCGGCCATTTATAATGATAGAGGAGAAATGTAAGATGTTTTGGAATCAGCTTAATAAGGCATTAAAAAATAAAATAAATAAATCTATATAATTGCCGATTAAAGATCTTATAAGCCCACAACTCGGCCATTTATAAAGATAGAGGGGAAATGTAAGGTGTTTTGGAATCAGTATAACAAGGCATTAAAATAAAAATAAAAACGAAAAACAACGTAGAATCCAAATATCAAATAAAAAAAATCCTTCCCCAAAATGTTGTCAAATAAATAATGTTCACGAAAGCTGGTGAAATTCTCTAAAAAAAGGAAAATAAATCATTTAAATTGGACCAGTATTAGATGAGATATAGCGTAATGAACTATCTCTCTGCTTTATCTTTCCTTGGATTATTTCTGCACTTCCTTTAGCTTCCTTAGTCTTTCCTTTTTATTTTCCTACTGAAGTGCACATCCAATATTTCCTCTGTATCATTTTACCCTCTGATTACATGTCCTAACCATCACAGCCTACTTGCATTGACACAGTTTCTTCTTAATACTCCCAGTTCGGCACTCTCACGGATATCAACTTGGGACAAAATTCAAATAAATTTATAATTAAATTATAATACCTAATAATTCAACAGATCTCTTAATGAGGCTGCCATAAATGAAAATATTCCTTATTACAGAATGAGAATTACTCACCGGTATTACTGGAAAACCCTCGACCCCTAAATACTTTAGTTGTAAACACCACACCTTTCTTTCATTGTCAGTTCAATGCGAGAACAAACCAATACAAACTTTTCTGTTTGATATAATCCATTTAAACCTGGGTGAGTACCAATATGTATTTGATTTCTTGTCTTAATTAAATTCATAATTCATAAATGTTTTATAATATTAATTTATATTACATTTGATTTAATATGTATAATAATACCAAACTGTATTTTGAATTGCTTAGATTTGAATTTTTGTGTTTTTAGAACTGAAGATGAATGTATAACATTCGAAACTAGTTTTCCATAAAAAGAATTTATTTGAAGTGGCAAATAGTTTATCAATCCCTAATTAGATTGATCCTTCTATATTATTAATATAGAATATTATTTTAATAATTAATAATAATTATTAAAATATGCAATATTATAAATATAATTATCTGTCTTATAATGTAACTTGTGTACAAATATCACGAATTTTATAGTACCTTAACAGCTATATAGTAGGACTATAACTTTATAAGTTATATCTTCTAGAAAAGTAGCAGAGTGTTTGAAACTACTCGCGATTCTTAAAGCTATCCATCTTCCTATTGAAGAGGCTTTTGTATCGGCAGTGAAAGCTTTCAACTCTAGCCCTGCGAAATCCTATAATATAATCTTAAAACTATATTATAACTTGATTGATCAAATTCACTCAACAAGTTTTAGAAGAAGCACATCTCTTACCAACTACAAGAGCACCGGCTAATCAAGTGAATATCATCCTGAGTTTATATTTTGCAGATTTATTCAAGTTTGTTCTGTTATTATTATTTCTTTTTTTATTTCCTTGTACGCAGTAAAAGAAGTATTGTAATCGCGAAAATTTTCGGTTTTCAGATTTCAACGGAAATATCCATTTTGACTCGTTTCGTCGTGACTTCTGTACGTACGTTCGTACGTATCTCGCACAATTCAAAAATACTTAGCCGTAGAAAGTTAAAACTTTGTATTTAGGATTGCTGAAAAACTTAGTTATGAACCTCCCTTTTTGGTTTCCACATGATTACCGGAAGTGATAATTTACTTAAAGGTCAAAATTGATTTTCATTAAAAAATTTATTAAAATATAATGCAAAACATCTCAAATTAGGTATATAAGACGTAGATATTAATATAAACATTGACTGACCAGAAATGGTACTTTAATTGAAGGTTATATTAGACTTTCATCAAAAATTATATTAAAATATAATGTAAAACATCTGAAATTTGGTAAATAGAACTTTTATATCAATATGAATGTATTTACTAGATCTTGGTTAAAATTGGTGAGCCGAAAAGGGTACTTTACTTGAAGGTTATAATAAGCTTACATCAAAAATTATATTTAAATTAAATATATAAATCATATGTTTCGGTAATAAAGGTTACAAACGCAATTTGGTTTCCAATCCAATAAAACATTTTTATTACTTGTTTTAAGTGTTAAAATTGAGTGTAAAATACTGGTTTCCTCCCCATTTGTGAGATGAACAAGTCTGCAGCAGCAGAATAAGATATAAGTTAAGTGGGTTCTTCCGCTTAAAATGTCGAAACTGTCGATTTCCAATGCTTGAGTGATATTGACAGTTCTAATTTTGTCACGGGACACGAAGTTTTGGAAACTAATTACCTACAAAAGAAATACTAACGGAATGAGACCTCCACAAACAAGAGTATGTGTGTGTGTCAATAGATGGATGTCGCGACGCCGAGTGTCGTTTTTGAAATACTGCAATTTTCGGAAACAAGTAACCAAATTCAGGATCACTTTTTGAGCCACCGATTCATAGTTTCATAGGCGTACGAGGAAGTCATGTGTTGACCACATCAGATATTTTTTAAAAATAATACTAACTTGAAAATCAGTTGCACAATTTGCACTAGCATTGTTTAAATATTCTATAAAAAAATAATGATAAAAATTATTGCCGCTATAATATTCACTTGGTAGATTCAAGACTTCTGTTTGTGATTTGTAATGACACCCCCTCAGCTCTGGCCTTTTTATTACTCAGCGATAGAACAGAGAAAATAAACTGCAATCGTTCTCCAAAGAGAGCATAAAATTTAAAAACCTTTGGCGTGAATCGGTTCGAGACCCGATTGAAGAGAGGCAGGCTCAAAGAACACTCGCTGGCACTTAGTGCACTACTTCCTTCGGGTTCGTTAACTTGCTCCCACTTCCCCTCCTCAATGTGCCCCCACTTTCCCTCCTCAGCTTGCCCTAATTAGAGAGTTTTCTTTTCTTTTAAAGGATTTCCAACTGTGGACTCAACTAGAGAGGTTAAAAAAAAGTAGTAGACCTTTCTCCATCCCGCTCCCGTGATCCTTATAGGATATTTGGGATCGGGGGCGTAAGTAGCAGCTGACAAAGTGACATAGGAGCCCGTGGGCGGCCCCAAATAGGCCTTTGTAAGAATAAAATACAATATACAATTGTATTATCTGTATTAATGCGATTTCTAACTAACATTGCATTATTATATGTAACACACAGCCACAACCTTGAGTTAGTTTAGGGAGTCTCAAAACCTGGCTGCCTCGGGTCTCAAAAATCATCTCAAAAATCTACGTCACTTTTTGGGATTATTACATTCTACCAAGAATATAAATATATGTTACTGTGAAAGACCTGAATCAGTAAATGCTAACATTCTCCAGTGAATGTCGGATGAAAACATGTGTGAATGACTGAATGTTTGCTATTATAAATTCGTCGTCCGAACATTCACCGGCAAATGTTAACTTACACAAATGACCTCTGGTGGAAGTCAGTAGCAATAATAATACTTTATTAATCTGAAATATTTACATATTGTCATAGATGATGGGCTAACTAGGTGTAAAGACAATGGCTTTCGCCATCTACCACATTTCGCAGTTTAACAATTAAAGACAAAAAAATGTATTTATAATAATAATACAATAAAATAAAATATACACTTCAAGAGTAAATAACTAAATAGGAATAATCGTGATATATATATATATATATATATATATATATATATATATATATATATATATATATATATATATATATATATATATATTAAGAAATAATGGTCCTTATTAATCTCGCATTATTCCTATTTAGTTATTTACTCTTGAAGTGTAAATTTTATTTTATTGTATTATTATTATAATTAAATTTTTGTCTTTAATTGTATATATATATATATATATATATATATATATATATATATATATATATATTTTACTATAATTATTTTAATTATGAATATTAGGCATCACTCTGTTTAGAGCATACACCAGTCTCTAATTACATCTCAGGTAAGGTAAGGTAAGCAATCTGGTTGATAAGGAAGAATAATTCAAAGCTGACTAGGATTTCCGTGAGAGGGAATAGGCAATCAACTGAGAGGCGGGAGGATTACGGGCGATTTGGACTCAGTTGGTAATGGAGCCTGGGGGAGGGAAATAAGGAGAAGATTAGGGGTGGGAGGTGATGGGGAGGAATTTCCCTAGGGAGTTGATAGGGACTGATCATCTGTGTGGATATGATCCCTTCGAGGAGAGGATCCCGAGGGGCTCTGGAGGATTTGGGTCAGTTCGTGGCCCTTAACGGATCCTGGTGTAGCTAGTATATTGAAGAAGTAGCGGAGTGCTATAAAGAACAAAAATTAAAAAGATTGTATTTACTGGCATCGTAAAATGTTTAACCCGTAGGTGAAGAAAGACAATTACAAATAATAAAATAATATAAACTATGTAGAGGACCAACCACTGAATGGTGTGAATTACACGAATGAGCCAGTTGCAATAACAAGAGTTTATTGTTTTATTAAAAATACTACACAATTTTTTTTTAATTACACACAAATTAAAGCATAATTAAATAATTATTATTAAATTAAATTATTCGTAATAACTAGTAAAGCTTGAACTATTTTTTATTTACAACAATAATTATTTACAACACTGTCTTAGGTCTCTATCTTTTTTTTTATTTGAAGTTTTGAATAGCCGAGTCAAAATTGAATGTTAGATACTTTCTTATCTCTTAAAGCTATAAACTACATACATGTTCATAAATTAGGCTGAATTCCAAAGTATAATAAAAGTACGTGATATTTATTATATATTGAAATGCTTTTTTTATTGGTATATATTTGTTCAACAAACTTTTTGACTGTATAGGTTTTTTTATTCAACTCTTATTGGCCCCCCTCCGGATTTTGTCCACTCCTGGCCCTCCCCGACAGCGGGCATGCCGGCATCGAATCTTAGGGTTTGCTTAGACTTTCATTAAAATTATTCCAACGTGTTTCTCCAACGAAACATATATTTGGTTGATCGATTTCGATATCGATAATTTGCTTTCGACATACCATCCCTTGAACATAGTCACTATGGACAGTAACACGAATACATCACACCACAATTTTTTATGGTTCGTTATTTGGCAGTCCTTGTAAACCTTTTTATTTTGTTTTTTCTCTTTTTTTGAAAAAAAAAAAATCGGTTTTCGATACTGAAATTTCAATAACGATATTACAATATACGAGGAAAAAAATATTGGACAAAAATCTCTACATATATTTTAAAAAATCTCGATAAATCGATAATACTTCCTTGTACGAAGTAAAGGAAGTATTGTAATCGCAAAAATTTTCGGTTTTCAGATTTCAACGGAAATATCCATTTTGACCACCCATGAACCTATTTTGACTAGTTTCATCGTGGCGTGAAACTAGTACGTTCGTATCTCGTATAACTCAAAAACGGTTAGCCATAGAAAGTTGAAATTTTTTATTTAGGATTGTTGTAAAATCTAGTTGTGAACCTCCCTTTTTGGTCACTGCTTAATCACCGGAAGTGGTACTTTACTTGAAGGTCATAATTGATTTCCATCAAAAATTATATTGAAATAATATGCAAAACTTCTCAAATTTAATATTTATAACTTATAAATTGATTTAAATAACATACTAGATTTTGGTCTAAAATGGAAAACCGGAAGCGGTACTTTACTTGAAGGTCTTATTAGACTTTCATCAAAAATTATATTAAAATATAATGTAAAACATCTCAAATTTGGTAAATAGGACTTTTATATCGATATGAATGTATTTACTATATTTTTTTAAAACTGGTGAGCCGAAAAGCGTACTTTACTTGAAGGGTACTTATACTCATAATAAGCTAACATCAAAACTGATATTTTAATTAAATATATGTCATCATATGTTTCGGTAATAAAGGTTACAAACGCAATTTGGTTTCCAATCCAATTAAATATTTTTATTATTGTTAAAATTTAGTGTAAAATACTGGTTTTCCTCCCCATTTGTGTGTGTGTGTCAATAGGTGAATGTCGCGATGCCGAGTGTCGTTTTTGAGATACTGCAATGTTTGGAACCTAGTAACCAAATTCAGGATCACTTTTTGAACCACCGATTTATAGTTTTATAGGCGTACAAGGAAGTCACATCAGATATTTTCAACATCCCTAGAGATTAATAGCTCCCTCGACACTACCCTACAGTCTGCTAATGACTACAAGTCCCAGTAATGTTTAGAGGAGGCTAAGTGTTCTGTAGGTGCCTACCAGTGCCTGTAGTAGCAGGATGGACTGCGAGGATTATCTTGATCTGGGTTGGTTAGGTCCCTTCAATTATCTTGAGGAGGGGATCAATCAGATTTATGGATTAGGCAGCTTAATAGATCGGCTCTAAGCCAACGGGCCAGCGCGAGCCTTACATTATACTTAAAAATTCTCTCTCTCTCTCACTCTCTCTCTCCCCCTCTCTCTCTCTCTCTCTCGCTCTATCTGTCTATCTCTCACTCACTCTCCCTCTCTATCACACATAAACATACACAAACTTTTAACGAGTATTCTTTGTACACAAGGAATCCAAAGTAAAACCTTTTATTCAACGTTATGCAAATTCAGGATAAATGTTCTGGTATCTAGGAGCTGAGGCAGAGAAAGGAAGGGAAAGAGAAAGTCATGATTTTGGTTTTTCATTTATTTCTCGAAAACGGTTGGTCGTAGCTTAAAACATTTCACGTTATTAATTAAAGTATATTAAATTTCCTACAAGAATGCTTTTATTAATTAGTCGTATAAAAAAGACTATTAAAGTGGGTCTAAGTTCGGCGGTGAGCGGCGGGGCTTCGTTTTCTATTCGTTTCATATGGAAGTTTTGGAGATATCAGATATTTATATATATATATATATATATATATATATATATATATATATATATATATATATATATATATATATATATATATATATATATATCAGATCAAAGGTTCAAATGAACTGAAATTCGATATGTAGGACTTTCTTCCAGGCAGAACGATACCATCAAAGAATGGGTAAATTCCAATAAAAATTTCGGTATGTTTAACTGAAATTTCGCCGTTTTTAAAGTTTTGCTCATCTGTAAAACTCCACCATATTGGTTTATATGGCTGAGAAATTGTATTTGAATTGAGATGGTGTTAGGAAAGTATCTTGTGTGGGTCTCAACTTGATTTCCCCACTCCCATGAGTTTTTGATTTTTTAAAATACTTTTGCACATTTAAAACCCCTCCAAATTGATATTTATTTTTCCCCTGCTACATTTGAGCATCTCCAGTGGCCCCCTGTGGTTCAAATGAGCTGAAATTCGGTATTTAGAGTTGCTTCATCATAATTTGAGTTACTGATATCTTCGGGAACTAGTAAATAATTCAGAATCACTTTTATAGTTTAATAGGCGTACAAGGAAGTCATGTGTTGTCCACATCAGATATTTTCTTTTAGTGAAAATACGACCTTAGTGACGGAGCTCTGATTTTTTTTTTTTTTTTTTTTTGTATCTGCTATAGTTACGAAAATATATGCTTTTCAAAGTAACAAATTCGAAAAAAAAATTTTTTTGACGCTATACTATACTTGACAGTACTTTCCAAACATCGTCTTTATTGTTCGTTTCTTTGAAAAGAGCACATTTTTTTAATTATAACAGATACAAAAAAAATTAATAAAAATATTTTTGTAAGAAATTAAATTATCTTTAATTTTTGGCATAAAATATTTTAAGCTAGGACCAGCCGTTTTCGAGAAATAAACAAAAACACGAAAAAAATGACTTTCTGCCCACTCCTCCTAAATGATAAAGTGCCAATACAATTAACCAATATTCGGTCGAACAAATTTGAGGCTGTCAGTTCCAAAATGCATTGATCGCATTCAATTAACTTTTTCGGAATTGAAATTTGAGTTTTAAAGATACTTCTGAGAATCTGAAAAGAAAATAACCTCAAGAGGTTATTTTCTTTAATTTTCTTTTTTCTTTTTATAAATATAGTTTATTTCATAACTAGTATTACATTGAACATTTATAATTGATTTAGGATGTACCGTTATACAATACATTTTTTTTTTTATACAAGTTATTTGGATATAAATTGTATTTTACTTATTGGTAAAAATAAAAATGGGAAAGAAAACGAACCTAACACTGTTCTGAAAATTAATAAAATACAGGCTATTTGAATAAAATACAAGATATTTAAATAAAACACAGGCTACTTAAATTAGTATATGTTTTGTTCTTTTATGTTTATATCTGCGTTTATATATATCGTATTTAGTAAAATTGCTCATTGTATTGTTGTATTTTTATTACAGGTATAAATATCAATAAAGAAATTTTAATAATTTCAATTTGAGTTCATTTAAGTTCAATTGTACACGAACTTTGTCCAATTCAAAGGAGAAACTTCTAAACGATAGACATAATTATAACACATATCTTTTGATATAGAGCCCTGATTACGAAATTAAATCGAGAGCGAAACGTCATGAAATAATTTAATAATCAAGTAATAACTATTCTGTAAAGATATATCGTCTATATTAAAGCAAAACCAGTTAAATAAAATAAAACAATTATTGTAGCATGACTCGAAGTTTGTTAGAATAATTAAATTCCAATTGATGTTAAAGTTTAATTTATAGTGTGAACTGTACTTTGTTATTTATAGTGTGAACTGTACTTTGTTATTTATAGTGTGAACTGTACTTTGTTATTTATAGTATGAACTGTACTTTGTTATTTATAGTGTGAACTGTACTTTGTTATTTATAGTGTGAACTGTACTTTGTTATTTATAGTTCGAACTGTACTTTGTTATTTATAGTGTGAACTGTACTTTGTTATTTATAGTGTGAACTGTACTTTGTTATTTATAGTGTGAACTGTACTTTGTTATTTATAGTGTGAACTGTACTTTGTTATTTATAGTGTGAACTGTACTTTGTTATTTATAGTGTGAACTGTACTTTGTTATTTATAGTGTGAACTGTACTTTGTTATTTATAGTGTGAACTGTACTTTGTTATTTATAGTGTGAACTGTACTTTGTTATTTATAGTGTGAACTGTACTTTGTTATTTATAGTGTGAACTGTACTTTGTTATTTATAGTGTGAACTGTACTTTGTTATTTATAGTGCGAACTGTACTTTGTTATTTATAGTGTGAACTGTACTTTGTTATTTATAGTGTGAACTGTACTTTGTTATTTATAGTGTGAACTGTACTTTGTTATTTATAGTGTGAACTGTACTTTGTTATTTATAGTGCGAACTGTACTTTGTTATTTAAATTATTTTTTACGCAGTAATTTGGAGGCTTTGAGTCTAGATACGATTCAATAAACAAGAGCACCCTATCGAGTAGTATAATTTTAACCAATACGAACTCCCGAGTGAATTTATTATATCTTGAAGGTGAAGAAGCGATTGAGATACAGTATTCGCGGCACGGCATATCCACTCCCCGACAAGACCATCAAACTTGATGGATGCGACAGAACACGCGAGCGACTCTCTTGACGAAGCTGTTGCATATTTAGATTATCCTTGTTGAGTTATGAAGGGCCATTTCCTTATTACATACCATTAACCTCCCAGCAAATCAGATCCAGGCAGTGCGATAGGGCTTTGGTAGTTTACAGCTTCGGAAACAGAGCGGACGAATCGTAATCCGGCGTGACATTTCGAAGCAACATTGAGCTGAATCAGAACCAGTTTATAATCAGTTCAGTGGCATACAAGTTTGTCAGTTTAAACACGAAACCGTCCACACTATGATGATTAGAACCTTGTTGGGCAATTCGACGGTTTGTACGAATTGACTAACACACAATAATAAAAAATCTGGCGCGGTGCGCGCATCACACAACTTTCCCTTACCGTCCCATAATAATTTTAAAAGTTTCTGGTTTAGTTTCCATGGAAACATTTCCTTTCCATTAAATAATGTGAAAGTAGAAATTATTAAGTTAATTTCCGCTTTTGTATTCTTAAATTACTTTGTTACGGAGTCTATTGTTTACAACAGATTGGCGAATTGGTGGCAGGGGGTTCGGTCGCATCCATCTTCTTTCGGATGCGCTCGGTTATCCATCTATTTTATGCTCCTCATAAAATACACTGTATCTTTGCTACTACTGGTCCAATTTTGATGATTATTTTATTGTTTTTTAGATAATTTAATTACCTTTCATACAATACTACAAATCATTTACCGTAGAATGGATACTTTTTATGCTATGGGCAAATAAAATATTCTTTTCATCATAACTTTTTTCCCTGTATTTTCTCGATGATTTACCACATAATTGAAAAGTTAAAGGCCTTTATGAAGAATAATTTAGGCAAGTTTCATCAAATTCGTTAGAGCCGTTTTCGAGAAAAATATAAAAAAGTGTAAAATCCATGATATAATTACCATTTCCGGGTAGTCCGATGCGCTGTATCTTTGCTATTATTAGTACAATTTTGATGATTCTTTTTTTGTTTTTTAGATGATTTAATTACCTTTCATAAAAGTTTATAAATAATTTACCGTAAAAAGCATACTTTTTAAGCTATGTCCAAATAAAATATTCTTTTCATCATAACTTTTTTTCCTGCAATTCCTCGGTTATTTACTACATTAATGAAAAGTTAAAGGTCTTTATGAAGAATAATTTAGGCAAGTTTCATTAAAATCGTTAGAGCCGTTTTCGAGAAAATTGTAAAAATGTGTAAAATCGATTATATAAAGTGGCACTTCCGGTTAGTCGATTTTGACGAAAATGTTGCTGTAAAATCACATGCATGTGCCAACCTTAAAAACGTAATTTCAGTATCGTACAGCTTTCCGTTTTTGAGCTAGACTGATCACATACACACAGACCATTTTGCGAGACTTGGTCATTTGGACTCAGGAGACCTTAAAACGTGTATTTCCGTCGAAAACTCGAATACGAAAATTTTCACGATCGCAATACTTCCCCTTACTATATACTTCGTATATAGGTTAGGGAAAGTAAAAATAAATATAACATACTCGTAGATATTTTATAACACTCCTTTACCTATTTATGAAATATATAGTATGGGAAACTTACGTGAAAAGTTTCAAATCCGAGTTTTGAATGCAAAACCTGAAAAACATTGTATTTTGATATGCCTCCTCAAAATCATGAAAATCCTGCCAATCATTACACAATGGTTTTATGTTATTGTCCAAAAAGTTATATTTTAAAAAAAATCTGGCCTGTTCATTCACATGAATTTTCTTATAGCAAGTAGGCTAAGAAGATCTGTTGTATAAGTGGTCAGAAAAGAAGATGAAAGAGTAAAGAAGAAAATATTGGAGGCGCACTTCAGTAGGAAAAGGAAAGACAAAGAAACTGGTGGAAGTGGAGAATGGTTCCAAGGAAAAATGAAGTGGAGAGCGATGCGAGGAAGCTGAGAATATGCGATTGGAAGAAAGAGGCGCAGGACTGGAAGAAATTGGAAAGGCCAAGGGTCGCGAGCACCGGGGATTTAGTATGCAAAGTTCAACGAGCTATATCTCTGCTAATACTGCGTTTATTTCGATGATTTTTTTTTTTTTGATTCTGTAGGGAATTTTATAACCTGTCGATTATTCATATCAAACCATATAAAAATAATATATTTAATAATAAACCAAAAGCTTTTATATAGTTTTTCTTTGTTTTTTTTTTAAATGCTTTGGCATGCTGATGCCAAGACACTTATAAGTCATGGGCTTATAAAACAGCTACTCGGCCGCCATTTGGAAATGAAACGACGAATGGTAATGTCAAGTTCCGAGGATCAGCCTCAGGTGACCAGTTTGTTGCCAAATTTTAAGAAAATCGGTCTAGTTGTCTCGGATTTTTTTTCGATATTTAGATCGTGCGTATCTTGAAGCGTAAAACCTCAAATTTTGAGGGGGGGGGGGAGGGTTACAAACATTTTTTCCTTGATCGATTCCAAAGGCCTATTATTGAAAAAACACTGCAAATTATTATACAATGGTTTATTATTTTTTTGTTTCTTTGTTGGTTTATTAATTATTTGTTTTTTTTTTTCTTTGTCGAATGCAAAGATTCATTATTTAAAATAATGAAGCAAAATTAGATAAAAACTTACAAGATTATGAGATTTTTAAATGCGTTTTGAAACACTTTGTTGTCACTATTGTAAAGCAGTGTTTTTGTATATACGAGGTTTTTAATAAAATTCTTAGATATCTATATATTGAACTGTCTAAAAGTCATTTAGTATATGGTTATTATTTTTTAGTGTGTTTATTTAGGATGTGCTGTCTCTGGCATGAATTTATGAGATTTAGTCTGTTTCAGTCCTTATCTTGCCTGAATTGCCGAAACGTTGATTGGTTTGTCAATTTCTGATATTCAAGAGACTTCAGGATTTGATTTGGAATTGCCTTTTAACTACGAATAATAATCTCATCTCTTAACCAGGTTTTTATTTTATTTATTTTTTATTATTATTTTTTTTTTTTTAATATTAAATTCAAGAAAAATGAAATCAGCTTAATTTTATCCGCAATGGCTTCTCTGTTACTAAGACGCTATCGGCTCGGCATAAAGACGCTGTTATTCTAGACGCGCCGTTGAGGATAAGCTTTGGATAATCCTTTGTTGACGATGACAGAAGACCTGGAACAGCCTCGTTCCTTCTATACTCGCTGGAAGAGCAGCTGTGCCAAGATATTGGACAACTACTGTGGTACCATCAGAACTACTTACTATTATACAAGCAGCTGGCTCTTTAGTAGTTCATTCTAATCCATTATGAAAATTTTGCACTCTTTTCTAAATTTGAAACAACCTGTAAGACAAATGAAAAATTAACTAAATTGGTGGCCATAATGACTGATGAATAAAAGGGCAATACAAAAATATCAAAAGTCACCAAGTCCTTTAGTGAATTTTTATGATAAATGATTTCTGCCTTATTAAAAAAGAGGTGCGAGCCATTTCAATAACTTGGGTCAATTCAAGTCTTCGCAAAATTTTCATTCTTAGATGACGGATTATTAAAAATATTAAAATAATAATAAAATCTATTATCTTTTGTAATTAATAAGTCATCAGAAGTGAATTAAAAAAAATTGTCTTTGCATTTTTTGGTCAGTTGACATCCGCATGATGGTATAGAAGGATCAATCTAATTAGGGATTGATAAATTATTTGCCACTTCTATAATTTTGTTTTTATTGAAAACTAGTTTCGAATGTTATACATTCATCCTCAATTCTAAAAACACATAAAAAGTTCAAAAATAAGCAATTCAAAATATAGTTTGGTATTATTATACATATTAAATTAGATTAATATAAATCAGTATTATAAAACATTTATGAATTATGAATTTAATTAAGACAGGAAATCAAATACATTTCTTGTCTTAATTAAATTCATAATTCATAAATGTTTTATAATACTGATTTATATAATTTAATATGTATAATAATACCAACTATATTTTGAGTTGCTTATTTTTGAATTTTCTGTGTGTTTTTAGAACTGAGGATGAATGTATAACATTCGAAACTAGTTTTCAATAAAACAAATTTATAGAAGTGGCAAATAATTTATCAATCCCTAATTTGTATTTTTTTATGTTTTTCCTCATATCTCTACTCTCGGGTGCTCCTCTTTATTGTTATCTGCAAACCTTACCTCCGGCCTGAAAACGGTGGTTGCTTGGTTATTTTTAGTGCAAACCATTCTAACTTATTGAGTAGAAGTTCTGTACCAAAATCTACAAAAATTCAGTGTAGACAGTGCATTTTGTGTATTTCTTCGTGTGGACTTCAGTCCTTTGTCGAAACTTAAACTTGGCGGTAAGAAGGTACTTGTATTAATTCTTTGGTTATGTATGTGTTGGTATAACTGTTAGTTCCCGCCTAAGGAGACATAACGTTCAATGTTTCTAGAAAATCTTCCCAGTACTGTGCAAGATACAACGTCTTTGTGTTTACTTGAATACATCACTTTATTTTCTCAGTCCTTTTCCTTTACTGGAGTCTTAGAAGAAGGTAAGTACACTTAGTTTTTTTAAACGTAGTTCCTTGATGAAAATTGCATGTTTTCACATGGAAAAAGTTTTTTTTTTTATATTGATGATGATGTACTATTTTATAAAAATACGCTGTGTTCTCAGTCCTTTGCTTCAATAACTTCAGTAACAGTAAAATTTAGTCTTCTTTCTTATAATTTCATTGGAGGCTCCTGTAATTATTTTAGTAAAATTGGCAGTCTCCTATTTAAATCTTATTTTATTTATTTATTTTTTTGAGAGGAAGAGCGGGTTTTAAACTGTAGTTTTCACATAACATTGTACATAGCTTTATTATCACACAATTTCCGTTAGAAAATCATTACCAGAATGCCGAAATTTTGAAATTTCGAAAAGGTCAAACAATTTATGTGTTCAGAATCACTTAGAAACGCTTCTTTGCATGACTGTAATTTTCGCAAACAATTACCACTAAAATTTTTGTAGAAATTTGATATATAATACATATTTTTATACATTCTTACTTTAGTCCTTTGTCAACAGTAATTAATGAATTAGCTAAATAACATTATTCGAGCAAATAAATGAATGCTGCTTTGGATGATCAATATCCATACATATAAGGTATGGGGTTAGTAAACAAAAAATTGATAAAACTAGCAATTTAAAATCGTACATTCATGTTGTACAAAATGCCCTATTTTCGTGAAATAACCTAATGCTAATTAGAATGAGCTACTTCACTCATTAGAATGAACTAGCTCTATTTCTAGATCCGCATCGGTTTAAATAATCTAGCTTATTTTTAGCCAACTCTCCAATTTAATTCTACTCCTCCGTTAGAGTCATATTCGATTAAGGCATTCCTGAGAAGATTATAATATCCCTTCGTTTAATCTCTATCCTAAAGGGGGCCACTGATAATCATTCCAAATGGAACGATGGAGTACTTGGAATAAAGCTTTTAAGGGTTCCTACTGTCACTCAACTCTGTTATTCTTTAATTTAGTAATGTTCAGGAAGATATGGTAATTTTATTAGAAGATTTGTGATGGAAAATCTTACAATTTCATTCCTTTATTTAATTTGGATTATTAAGTAAAGTATACAACGTTTCGGGGTAGGTGTCCCATCCTCAGGTCTCTGCCTATCATCTATACATTAAAAGATTATTAATAGAGTATACAATCATGTGCTCTTAAACCATAGACAAATTCCATAAATAAATATATATATATATATATATATATATATATATATATATATATATATATATATATATATATATATATATATATATATATATATTTACCATAAAAACTGTCATCTAAAGGTGAAAAACAATAAACTCTTCAGTTTCTAACAAATCCATAATATAATTTCTTCCGGCAATGTCAATTAAAATTTTGACAATTTCATAATCTTTCAATTTCATTCTTTTATTTAATTTGCATTATTAAGTAACAATTTACATTATTAATGTAATAAAGGTTCCTCCATTTTTCATTGTCATACTGATCTCTAATGGGTTATTTTGTGTATTAGATCTTTGTATACACACTTTAACCTTTCATAAATCTATTATAAAAAAAAATAATAATAATAAAATAACGAAATTGGAACATTTACCTTCATAAATCCTATAAAAAATCCCATCATTCTATTTTTTTTACGACAGGTAAAGATTAAAGATCACATATATACGTAAACACGCATTTTATAATATTTACAGCCTACAAATATTTCAATGTCTCTACTTCAATATACTCTTATGTATATTAATCTCTATTAATATAACTCTTGAGAATTGATGGAAAATAAATAGTGTCTCTATAATAGAAAGAACATGAAATAATTTAATTTTAATCCTTCAAAAAAAAATATATAAAATACTGAAATTTTTTAGCATATTTGAAATTATAAATCCAATAAAAATGTATATTTTCTTTTAATTAAAAATTATATTTTTTAACAATTGATAATAAAAAAATAAACAAAATTCATATAACTAAAGCTTATAATTTTAATTACAACTTGCCACAAAGGTATAATAGATATATTTATATGATAGGACGCAAGTGCATTTTGTATGATACAATGAGCTGATTTGATTTTAATAGTATTTTACTAAATACAGTTTTGTAGAGTAGGAAAAATTTTAAATAAAACTGCAATAAAAATAAAAAGTGAATAAAGTAAATAAACTATGTTATAAATAATGAACAGATAATTCAAACTTGATTAAAATATTATAAATACATTATAAGACATCATATACGATATCATAAGATATCATACATAGTAAGTACAATGTTTTCGTATTTTACTTTCGCTTACCTATATATGAAATATATAGTAAGGGGAATTATTTTAAGGTCCCTTGAGTCTAAATGACCAAGTCTCGCAAAATAGTCTGTGTGTCAGTGTGCATGTGAACAGTCTAGCTCAAAAACGGAAAGCTGTACGATACTGAAATTACGTATTTAAGGTTGGCACATGCATGTGATGTTACAGCAACATTTTCGTCAAAATCGACTAATCGGTAGTGCCACTTTATATAATCGATTTTACACTTTTTTACAGTTTTCTCGTAAACCACCCTAACGATTTTTATGAAATTTGCCTAAATTATTCTTCATACCGCCCTTTAACTTTTCAAATATGTTGTATGCCAACGAAAAAAATGCAGGGAAAAAAGTTATGATGAAAAGAATATTTTATTTGCACATAACTTAAAAAACATGCATTTTACAGTAAATTATATATAGAATTGTATGAAAGGTAATTAAACTATCTAAAAAACATAAAAATAATTATCAAAATCGAGTCAGTATTAGCAAAGATACAGCGCATCGGACTAACAGAAAGAGTATATCATGGATTTTACAATTTTCTCGTAAACAGCTCTAACGATTTTGATGAAACTTGCCTAATGTCTCCTTCTTAAAGGCCTTTAATTTTTCATGTATGTAATATATCAACGAGAAAATGCAGGGGAAAAAGTTATAGCGAAAAGATAATTTTATTTGCGCATAACTCAAAAAGTAAGTATTTTATAATAAATCATGTATGAAAGGTGATTAAATTCTCTAAAATACAACCAGGAATCATCGAAATCGGACCGGAATTAGCTAAGATACAACGTATCTTATGAGGACTACAAGATTCTAGATGGATAACCGAGCGAATCCGAAAAGAGGCGGATTGTGCCGAACATCCTCCCACCAATCCGCCAATCTTTTGTCAACAATACGCTCTGTAATAAAGTAATGTAAGAATACAAAAGTGGAAATTAACTTCTAGAAATTTCTACTTTTATATCATTTAACAGAAACAAAATGTTTCCATAGAAACTAAACCGAAACTTTTAAAATATGTTTTCAACTTGATAAAGTTAAAATATATAGGTAGTGTACACAATTGTTATACTAAAATTGTTTATAAAACTGTTTTATTGTACTGAAGTGGGAGAAGGTGTGAAGAATTGAATACTGCTGAGTTCATTTCAAGTATTTTTTTATGTGAACTCTTTAAAATTATATTAAAAAGATAAATATTTTAGGACGGTTAGGGAAAGTTGTGTGATACGCGCACCACACCAGATTTTTTACTTTTGCACCGCTACTAGGAAGGAAAGTATTGTAACCGGGTCACGATGTGCAGTTTTCAACAGATCGAGCCTCTTTAAGTCCAAAAATCGCATTTCTTAACATTGGTCAGTTTTGTGTGTGTGTGTCTGTGCCAGGATTATATCATGAACGAATGGATGGATTTTTTTTTGTTTAAAAATGCCTCTGTACAAAATCGGGCAACATTTTCACATTTCAGACGAATCTATGACAGTAGTACCAAAATAGCTTTGAGGATTTTGATGAAACTTGCCTAAAATTTTCTATTTAAAGCCCTTCATCTATCCGTTTATATGGTACATACCCGAGAAAAAGGTAAGACAAAAGTTATGAAGAAATCATAACTTTTGTCTTACTTTTTCTTCATCTTACTATTTCTTACATCTTCCCGAGGATGTACATTACAAACAATTTAAATTATTAATTAAAATTTAAAACTTATTAAAATTAAATTCCCTAAAATAAATACATAGATACAGCGTATTGAATATTTTACATATGCTTTTAATTTTGAAATCTTCTACTTTGTTAGGATTATCTAAAACATAATTAAGTTCCATAATTAAATATATCTGATGTGGACAACACATGACTTCCTTGTACGCCTATTAAACTATAATCGGTGGCTCAAAAAGTGATCCTGAATTTGGTTACTAGTTTCCGAAGATCGCAGTATCTCAAAAAAGACTCGGCGTCGCGAAATCCATCTATTGACAGACACACACACAAATGGGGAGCAAAACCAATATTTTACACTCAATTTTAACAATTAAAACAACTAATAAAAATGTCTAATTGGATTGGAAACCAAATAGCGTTTTAAACCTTTATTACCGAAACATATGATTTATGTATTTAATTTAAATATAATTTTTGATGTAAGTTTATTATGACCAAGTAAAGTACCCTTTCCGGCTCACCAATTTTAACCAAAATATATTAAATGCATTCATATCGATATAAAAGCCATATTTAGCAAATTTGAGATGTTTTACATTATATTTTAATATAATTTTTGATGAAAGTCTAATACGACCTTCGAGTAAAGTACCGCTTCCGGTTTTCCAATTTAGAGCAAAATGTAGTATGTTATTTTAATCAATATATAAATAATAAATTTGAGAAGTTTTGCATTGTATTTAAATATAATTTTTTATGAAAATCCGTAATGACCTTCAAGTGAAGTACCACTTCCGGTTATCATACAATGACCAAAAAGGGAGGTTTACAACTAGATTATACAATAATCATTGATACAAAATTTTGCTTTCTACGGCTAACCGTTTTTGAGTTATGCGAGATACGTACTAACCTATGTACAGACGTCACGACGAAACTAGTCAAAATGGATTCAGGTATGGCCAAAATGGATATTTCCGTTAAAAACTGAAACCGAAAATTTTCGCGATTACAATACTTCCTTTACTGCGTACAAGGGAGTAAAAAAAAAAATCAAAAATGGTATATGGTATTATCCAATCCCACTGCCTTCTTTATATCTTCCAATTACTTCAATGCATATCCGATAGTCACTTCCGCCCTTCCGATCTCTCTACCCCCATAAAATTGCTATATTTGACAAACTCTTCAATTGTTAATAATATTATTGATCTTTTGTATATATATATATATATATATATATATATATATATATATATATATATATATATATATATATATATATATATATATATATATATATATATATATATATATATACTGATGTTCTTCTACTCGCTAACATAATCCGTTCCGATTTAATAACGAGGCAGGATCTAGCCGAGCCTTTAAAAACCGACTATTTTTGCTATAAGGACCTCTCGAAGGACCTCTATCCTCGCCAAAAATATTATTATTTGTAGAGCATTACAATATATGTAAACATTTACCCCTCCTCCCCCCCCTTACCCGACCCACATTCCTCATGCGATTCCTTATAGGCTTTCTGGGCCTAATAGCTTCAACGGGTATGAACTCGGAGATTGTTAAAAACAGTGGCTTTTCGTAGCGGTCCCTCTTCAGGTCCCTTTATTAAGAGCTCCTTTTAATAAAGGAGCTATTAATTTTATAAAGGAGCTACTTGTAATTTCCTTATTCTGAAAATTAATTTTAGACGTTTAATGTTGCCAGAAAATAATTAATATTTTCGAGAGAGAATAACGAAAATCAGATTAGTTTAGCGAAATTAAGTATTCAACAGCTACACGAGCCCGACCGGTTGGCACGTGTAAACAATGTATTTGAAGTTCAGCCTGGTCCATCTTGTTCAGCAATAGGACGAGTGACCTATAAGGTGTTTCTCAATGCAGCATAAAGTTCCTCGAACTAATTCATCGCTGTGTTTCCTTGACAAGAAGTCTTTTTTGTCATAAAAAAAAAAAAAAAAAAATTGATTAGATTCCATCATAATTTATGGCTCTAGTAATGTGGATTACTTATCGTGAAATGATCATTATTCTAGCGTTTTAATGTACGATATTAGTAAAAACTAATCTTGGAACTACAGTTTTGATTCTTCTTGCCAATGAACCATTAAAACCATAATTCCCAAAAATCTGAGACTAGCGTCTCTGGCAAGCGTCTGCAGTTCGAATAAAAAAAAAGCAAAACAAACCGAATAAAAACAATCTTTATCAAACTTATTACACAATGAATGAGTTATTATAGCGAATTAAGTTGACATAATCGATTAAAAGAACAATAATAATTGAATATTGTACTTATCGATTCGTGTTGATACTCGACTACTGGGATATGGTATCTGCTTCTTACCTGAAACAAAAATACACCAATCAATATTTTGTTTTTAAATAATTCAAAAATAGTAAATGTAATAATAATGATACAGATATGTCGATAAAGATTAGGTATGTTTAAATTAAAAATATATTAATGTAATCATAATAAAAATATTCCTTTGCGGTTTTATAAATCATATTACTGGGTTGAATAGTTATTTAACACTGGTGTAAACAATGGATATATCAGGTGACATCCGCATGATGATATAGAAGGATCAATCTAATTAGGGATTGATAAATTATTTGCCATTTCTATAAATTTGTTTTATTGAAAACAAGTTTCGAATGTTATACAATCATTCTCAGTTCAAGTTTTAAATGGATTATATCAAACAGAAAAGTTTGTACTGGTTTCTTCTCGCATTGAACTAACTTGTTAGAGCTAACTTCTATCCCGTTATGCAGATGTCAACTTAAACTTATTCTCTGCAAAAAGACTTTTATAACAATCTAGTAGATTATATAACATTCAGAGGTGGAATAAATATTTCATTAACTAGACTGCTAATAGTAATATAAAATCATCATAATATATGATGGTAATAATAATATAAAAATCGCAAGTTCTAATCTTGACCCAAACTTTGTTGTAATGATGGTTCGGTAGCAGTACCTCAAAAACGACACTCGGCATCGCGACGTTCGACTTTTGACACATACAGACAAACACAAGCACACGCATACACACAGAAGCTCTTGCTTCTTGAGGTCTTATTCCGTTATTATATGTCGTTTTGTTTCAGTTGGTAACAAGTTTCCAAGATATTTCTTCGTATTTCTTGACAACATTAGAACTGTCTATGTCACTAGATAAAGCGTTGGAAATCAACGGTTTTAACATTTTAAGCGAAACAAATCGCTCAACTTATATCTTATTCTCCAGATTTGTTCAGATTAGAAATGGGGAGGAAAACAAGTATTTTACACTCAATTTTAACACGTAAAACAAGTAATAAAATTGTTTAATTAGAGTGGGAAAAAAATCGCGTTTATAACCTTTATTACCGAACCATATGATCTCTGTAGTAAATGTCGATATACCTTTTGATGTAAGTTTCTTATGACCTTCAAGTAAAGTGCCCCTTTCGCATCTTCAATTTCAATCAAAATCTATTATAGTACTTATATTGATATAAAAGTATAATTTACCAAATTTGAGATGTTTTACATTATATTTTAATATAATTTTTGATGAAAGTACCACTCCCAGTTTGCCAATGTTTACCAAAATTTATTATGTTGTTTATGTTAATATGCGTGTTTTAAATACTAAATTTTAGAAGGTTCGCATTATATTTTAATACAATTTTTAATGAAAATCAGTAATGACCTTCAAGTAAAGCACCACTTACGGTAATCATGCAGTAACCAAAAAGGGAGGTTCGCAACTAGATTATATGATAATCCTAAATAAAAAAATTTAACTTTCTACGGCTAACCGTTTTTGAGTTATGCGAGATACGTACGAACGTACGTACAGACGTCACGACGAAACTAGTCAAAATGGATTCATCGATGGTCAAAATGCATATTTCCGTTGAATACTGCCTTTACGGCGTACAAGGAAGTAATAAAAATTAACTGACTAAAGTTTATTTTATTTTGATATTATTTCCTCCTGGTATTCAAAAAATTTTTTAATAAGTAATGTATTTAATATTTTTTCGTCATACTATCAGCTACCAATTTGATATTTTTATTTTTATTTGATAGTTTCAAATATAAACATTTTCGTTAAAAACACATATAATTATTTTTAGTAAATAATAAAGCATTATTTGTTGTGGCAAAAAAGCATCGCTAAAATATACAACTCGCAGTTGGTTCTCTGGGGTTTTGTTGTGAATGTTGCTGAATTGTTTCCCTTTATTCGAGGTGTTTGTTTTTTTCTGACCTTTTGTAGTTCATTATTTTGTTTTGTTTTATTGTTGTTTTATTATGCTATGATACCCTACGGGGCTGGAAAATTTGAATAAAAATTCAATTAAAGCTCATGGACCTGAAAAGTTCAACCTGGATATTGGTCGACGATTGGACACTTTTCGGACTTTTTGACAACGATATGCTGTCAGCATTATTAAAGTTATCTATGTATTCATTTTATATGTCAGTATATTATAATATTCTTTTTATACATATTACAATATGATAAAGAATAATAAGTAGTATTTTTCGGAATTATAAGTACTTATTTAATAATTCGGAAATATAAGATGGAAAATATTAGTTTAAAATTCTGTGGGGGGGAGGGAGGATTGTATCAATATTACCTCAATGAATTGTTCTTTAAATTTAAAGATTTTTTTGAAGGCCAATCCTGAAAAATATTAATTCTTTCCTTTTAAAAGGATATTATTGAATTTGTGATTAGAAAAGGGAGGAATTTAATAGTTTAACTGTTGACATAAGTGCTGTAGACATAACCTATCCCATAAGCGCTGCTGATCAAATCAATAATTTATGTTTTCTATTATTTTATGATAATATAATAATATATTATATAAATTTACGGGTTTGATCTGCGGCACTTATTAGAATAGAGTTATTGGCTGCTGTTAAACCATTAAATTCCTCCCTCTTCTAATCACAAATCCTATAATATCCCTTTAAAAGGAAAGAATTAGTGTTATTTCAGGATCGGCCTTTAAGCCCAACATTAACTTAAGTTTAGCGGTACGTACGTACTACGCGGCCATCCATATGGCCTGTTATCGGCCATAATCTCACACTCATAACATCTATCTCCTTGCTGTTGAAAAATTAAATTTTAATTACATTTCATTACTATTATTCCTCTATTAAAATATATATATATATATATATGCTAATTCTGAAACTTATGCGGTGGCGTTGAAAATTTGTACTCATTAAGATTATTGAAATCATTACTGCTTTAATTAGATCACAGCAGTCGACTTCCGCTCGCTCTAGAGATAAACAACCCCAAACGGATCCTTTCAGTTGAGGTCGGAGTCTTAAAATAATTTAAATTCGTTTATTTATGTAATAGAAATATCATAACCCAATCTCACAGACTTTCTTCGATGGAATAATCTCAAAACTTTGAAAATACTTTACTACGTTTTATTTCTTGTTTTATTATAGCACACAAACATAAGAAAGACGAATGGGGGATTAATAAATTATTTGCCACTTCTATAATTTTGTTTTTATTGAAAACTACTTTCGAATGTTATACATTCAACATGTTATGAGTACCAACATGTATTTGATGTCTTGTGTTAATTAAATTCATAATTCATAAATGTTTTATAATATTGATTTATATTACATCTAATTTAATATGTATAATAATTCCAAACTATATTTTGAATTCCTTATTTTTGAATTTTTTGTGTGTTTTTAGAACTGAGGATGAATGTATAACATTCGAAACTATTTTTCAATAAAAAAAAAATTGTAGAAGAGGCAAATAATTTATCAATCCCTAATTAGATTGATCCTTCTATACCATCATGAGGATGTCAACTGATTCTAACTACCGGTGCAGGGGTGCCGCAGGGCAGAATTTCAGACCCAGTTCTGTACTCTATATACACTTCCGAGATTCCAAAGACACCAGGCACACTTCTTGCACCATATGCAGACAGTACCATAATCCTTTCGAACAATACTAACCCGACCACAAAGTACAGAATCATTTAAATTGACTAAAAAATTGTCTTGATAAATGGCGTACAAAAATCTAATCATGTAACATTTACACTTAGACTTTCAGATTGCCATATTCCAATACTAAATCTTTACCATATTCCATTATCAAAATATACAGAGACAAAATAGTTGGGATTCACCTGGGACTCACCTGGAAATCACACGCGACTACTTTGAAAAAAATAATGAATCATAGACTCTCACTATTAAGGCGACTGCTAAACCATACAAACAAACAATCACTTACTAACAAGATTATTATATACAACATGCTACTTAAACCCTTATGGACTTACGCCACTCAGGTGTGGGGCTCACGCAAAAAATCATACTTATAGACCATTCAAATCAAAATTGCTCCGTTATGTAATTCATTTTCTTTTCTACACAACTAACAAATTCTTACACAATGACCTCAACAGACTGCGACTGACTTAATTAACACTACAAACATTTTCATGACTCACTTGCTGGACATCCAAACTTACTGGTACAAACGTTACTGACAGAAACACTATCTCAGAATCCTACTAGGAGACTGAAACGTTTCTGGAACAGCGATCTACTACAATAAAAGAGATCAACCACGCTAGGGTTGCTTTAGCCATGTTTTCATCCCAATCCCTAAGAGCAGGTTTTCCAAAGATGAAGTCACAGTATATGCCAAAAATCATTTGTAGAAATTATTTATTATTCTAGACATCAAAGTGATCAGGAGCCTAATAAGAAACTAAGAAAAAAAATAAAACTCATTTTCATTTATTCATATACATTGTGTGATATCATATAAAATCGGTCTAGTCGTTCAGATGTTAAAAGCTAACAAACAAACGCACCAACATATATACACACACACATATATATATATATATATATATATATATATATATATATATATATATATATATATATATATAAAAGGATTGATAAATTATTTGCTACTTCTATAAATTTGTTTTATTGAAAACTAGTTTCGAATGTTATACATTCATCTTCAGTTCTAAAAACACACAAAAAATACTGATTTATATAATTTAATATGTATAATAATACCAACTATATTTTGAATTGCTTATTTTTGAATTTTTTTTGTGTATTTAGAACTGAGGATGAATGTATAACATTCGAAACTAGTTTTCAATAAAACAAATTTATAGAAGTGGCAAATAATTTATCAATTCCTAATTAGATTGATCCTTCTATACCATCATGCGGATGTCAACTGATATATAAATATATATATATATATATATATATATATATATATATATATATATATATATGTATATATATATAAGGGAAAGAGCTTTAAACGGCCAATATCACCAAATCTATAAAGAATCAATTATCTTTTGATATTGAATATATTAATTCAAATTTACCGATACCTGATATAGGCGTCATAATTAAAATTAGAGGCGAACTTCTCAACTTGAATTACATACCATTCTTTCAGGGACAGAATTACATTTGTTCTATGTGTAATATTGGAGAAAATGAATATGCATTTCATTATTTAAGACGTTGTAAAGTCTTAGAGGGAATGAGAAAAATATTTTGGTGGAGTTACTATGACTGAAACTGATATGGTCAAATACCTAAATGGCGAAGACTGTGCAGCTCTAGTTACTTGAAGGGAGCCTATATCTATCCTTCCTTTCTTATTCAAAACTTTAATTATTAATAATTTAATAAGTGTTTGGATATTATTGTTTAATAATATATGTTATAAATAGATTAAAATTATATTTATTAGGTATTATTAAATAGTATAATGAATAGTATAATAATGATTGGATATAAGTAGATATTATTATATAAGACATAATTAATGATTAATAATAGATTATATGAGATGTAATTAGATATTATTGTATTGTATTGTTTGTGAATAAATTAGTTAAAAACTTAATAAGTATTTAGATATTTAAAAATAAATAAAGAATAATGATTTAAATATATTTATTTATATTTAAGACGAAATATATGGTTAGCAATAGAAATAGAGGCGATTTTGAGGATATAGATATATGAGAAAATAGGTTTGAACACGTTGAGAAATTTAAGTATTTGGGGCCTGTGATTACTAGAAAAAACGAAATTCAAGAGGAAATAAAGGCGCGGTTAAAGGCGGGAAATGCTTGCTATTTTTCGGTATCAACATTATTTAGGTCGCGCATTTTGTCCAGAAACTTAAAACTTAGAATATACAAAACTATTATCTTGCCTACAGTTCTGTACGGGTGTGAAACGTGGCCGCTTACCTTGAAGGACGAACAACGCCTTATTATCTTTTATGTTAATTTTTATTTTTATTATTTTATTTATTTATTATATTATATTATATTATTATTATATTATATTATTATTATATTATATTATATTATTATATAATATTAATTATATTATATTAAGAATTTAGGAGGCTACACAACGCGGAATTGCGGATCATGCACCCTGTTAATATAATCGAAGTGATATCGAAGGGACGGTTGAAATGGGCTTGCAAAGTTGTTGGGCTCAGTAACGAACGAATTCCTAAAAAGTTAATAAACGCTGAGCCGAATAATAAACGTCTTAGGGGTGGGCCGAAACGTAGGTGGGAGGATAGTATTAAGAGTGATCTAATGAATTTGGGTTTGGATGGTAGTCGGTGGACCGAGATTTGTAGACAGCTATTAGTATCGGATTATTTATAGACATTATTTGTAGACAGATTTGTATCGGCATCGAACCTCCGGGTTCGCTAAGCCTTTTATTATTATTTATTATAATGGTTTAAAATCATTTTCAAATTAAAAACGCTCCTGACAGACAGCCGTAGCTATGTCAGTAATATTATTTTGAACACTTTTATAAATAACATCAAATTCTGTAATTATTATTAATACAAGTATTTTATATATATATATATACTAAGATAAATATGCAAAAATGCACCCTCATAATTAGGTTGTATTCTGTGTAATAGCGATGATCGAACTAAAGGATTGATCATAAGATTGCAATCTGAAGATACCTGAAGATCAAAGCCGATCCTGATGACACAGGAAATTAGCCGGCAGGCTCTAAACACAACTTTCTACGGTCTTGGCGATAGCTTGTTTAGTACAGATCCACTTTGCAATTATTTTCTCCTCGGGGCTTAAACTTTCAAATTTCCTTTCTTTATCTTCTTGTCATTTTATTTCACAACTTTGAAATTATATTCTTCGGAGGTCGAGGTTCATTTAACGAAAAGTCTCTCATCTCTTCCCCCGATCAGATTCACAATAGAAGTTATTTCCAGTCGATAGCCATGAGAAATGATACTTTTCTAACTTATAAATGTTTAGCTCGTCTGTCATTCTATGTTTAAATTATTGATGTAGACAAGAATTACACAAGGGAATTCATGGTTGTCAAGAGTCAATCATGGGACAAATAGAATGTATCATCAGTGAAGTAGGATACTCTTAGGCCATTGTGTTTCTAATCTACCCATGAGTGAGTGACATGTTGCGTTAACAATTATTGACTAATTTTTGATTATGCTATTTATATTTTGCTTATGTAGACGTGTTATGCTGAACCACAAAGTTCAGCTCTTTACCTATCAGCTATAATAAGATGAGAAGAAGTAAATTATTGATTAGTAGTATATTGTAATAAGATGTAAATAAAATGCATAGTGAATTGAATTAATCACAGAAACTATGTTGTTGAACAGGTATCAGAGATTTGACATCCGCATGATGATATAGAAGGATCAATCTAATTAGGGATTGATCAATTATTTACCACTTATATAAATTTGTTTTATTGAAAACTAGTTTCGAATGTTTTACATTCACCTTCAGCTCTAAAAACACACACAAAATTCAAAAATATTAAGTTTAAAATTTTTAATTTAAAAATATTAAATTCATAAATGTCTTATAATACTGATTTATTTTACGTATAATTTAATATGTGTAATAATACCAAACTATATTTTGAATTGCTTATTTCTGAATTTTTTGTGTGATTTTAGATAGGATGAATGTATAACATTCGAAACGAGTTTTCGATAAAACAAATTTATAAAAGTGGCAAATAATTTATCAATCCCTAATTATGCATCAAAGAGTTGAATCACATTATTTGAACTAAAAATTTATTTATAATGATAATTTTTCTTGCTTGGGAAGATATACTTGTTTATATCAATTAGTTTGTTAACTATATCTTCCTTATCTATTTATTTTTATTGTTCACATTTTACATCCACGTTTTGAGCTAGCTTTCCTCATCATCAGGATCAATTTCTATTTTTCATCTTCTCAACTTTGATTTATTTTTTCCTAATAGTCTTACATTTCATATCCTTATTTTTATATGAATATTTTGCCAATTGTCAATTTATTTAATTTAATGAAGACAGACTTGTTCTTATTGGCCATTTTTTTAAAGGCTAAGCGGTATTGAATGAATCAACTGGATTTTTTGTGTATATCCGCACAATAGTTAACAAAATACTACTATACTATAATACACTCGAGTCTTTGGTCGAATAGACATGCCAGTTATATTTTATCTAAGTAGATATAACAATATTGTATATATAGCTATATAGCTATTATATAGTTTCTGCAGAGCCGAAATATGATTTATTGTACTAAGGTACCTGCAAAGTTTCTACAGAGCTCTTCATATTGGAGTCGTATCTGTGCGAATTTATATGAAGGAGAAGTATGAGAAGGATTGCTCGTTTCAAAAGATATTGGAACACATCGCTGAATTTTGTCATCAGATTTAGATGTATTTATTGTTTAATTTTTGAGGTTATATATTAAAACTCACATGCTTTATTTTAAAGTAATGTGTAATTTCTTTATTAGGGATTGATATATTATTTTCCACTTCTATAATTTGGTTTTTATTGAAAACTAGTTTCGAATGTTATACATCCATCCTCAGTTCTAAAAACATTTTCTTGTCTTAATTAAATTCATAATTCATACATGCATTATAATACTGGTTTATATTAATCTAATTTAATATGTGTAATAATAATAATTACAAAAGGCCCCTACACTGTTCATCATTATAATTATAGCATTGCATTGCTATGCAACAATATTATTATTTATATTTTTATTCTAACAAAATTATCGGAGCCAGGGAGCTAGGGATCGCAACACAGTCGCATTATCCAACCAGTTTAAACCAACGACAAAGCGAAACTTTTGATAAAGTTCCAATATCGTCTTCTTCCTTCTTCTCCCCACCCTCCTCTCTCCCCTCCCCACAGGACAAAACCAATCAGTCAGGTGCACTTTCATTAATACACTTGTTTGGAAAAATATCTGTCCCAGGCAGGCTGTCTATAGCCTCACTATTGGCAGTAATATTTTGTCAATCAATAACGCAACAATAAAATATACTATAGCTAATATACTAATATATACTAATATACTATATACCATTTGTATTTCACATAAAAAATAATACAATAGAGAATTATACAATAGATAAAATTATAGAATGGAGAATCACATAACAAGTTACGTCGTTTTTATGGCATAAGCGACAAAAAGGTCTAAGCGCCATCTAGCAAACTTTACAGGAAACACATGAAACGATTTTTTCCCTAATAACAATATATATATATATATATATATATATATATATATATATATATATATATATATATACATATATATATATATATATATTTATTTTTTAATTTCATACTTGGTTATTAATAGTTGGAATTTATTAAAGTGGTATAATCTTTATAATTACAATATATTTTTAAGGCTTCTAGCACTTGCCAGAGTGACGACTGAGAGTCGTCAGTATTTGTACTTATTTCATTAATAGTCGATTTCCAATTTTTTTTTGCGATAAATATTAAGCGGGAATCGATAGAGACGGTGTTTACTTCCTATAATAAATAGAAACCTAAATTTCGAATTTTTGGCGCTTAAGCAATTTTCAAAAAAATGAGATCGATATAATCTTCTTATTTACAAAATAATAAAAAAAATAATAAAATCATTGTTCTATATACAATATTTTTTGCTAATCTTCGGTCTTAACCCGGAGTCATGACCGGCACAAGCCATGTATTAACCGTACACACGTTAGAAACTATGCATACTACCAATAAATTATTCATATAAATAAATAAAAATGATACAAAAGATACCAAGAAAAAATGATTTTAAATTAAACAAAAATACTACTGAACTTGTAAGTTTATTAAATACAATAGATGGATGTATTACCTTTGATACATACAGAAATATTCCTTAATCAAAGGAGCAAAACTAAAATAAACCAGAAAAAAACAAAATAAAAAAATTCTCAGAATTTCGATATTTCTGTAAATTATAAGACGTTTACTATTACATTCTTATATTTAATATATTCATGTGAAATATTACTAATTACTCTAGTTTTTTATAGATCGGAAATAATGACAGGCTAAAATTTCGCCATACTTGTTAGGCTCTGCACCCTTTGGAAATGTTTTATTTTTATATTGATTTAATGCAATCAGCAGTAAACATATAAATCGTAACTTTAATAAAAATACTGGTTTTCTAATCGACGTTCAAATTGTACTATGAGACTTATTACTAATAATACCTTGGTAGTAGCCCTTCATCGATCCTACCTGTAATCATCTATAGATGTTATATTGTAAAATACCGATAATAAAAATCGTGTTCTGTTTAAAAGTGACAATCTTTATCTAAAATGTAATAGTTGTAAGATAGAACATCAAAGGAGTGCAACTCTCATCGCGACCTCTGAGTGAGATAAAAGGAAGCTCAAATCGGAAGGGCCCTCTCAAAAGGATAGTCCCTACTTCCTCCCAGGAAGTGACAATTGCAGGAAGGGAAGGTGTGAAGGAATACAATAACGTGTGAAGGAAGTGGAACCGTGGACGCTTACTTTAAAGGAAAAATATTGTCCTAAGGTTTATGAAAATGAAATATTGCATAGAATGTTTGGGCCGAAGAAGGATGAATAAACCAAAAAATGATACAATGTCAAATTGCGTGAACTATATAAATATAATTTATGACAGAATCGCAGCGAACGAAATGGGCGTGTAATGATGTCGGGTTGAATAACGAACGTATCAGTAAAATAATGAGCGCTGATTCGACGAGCAAGCGTCCTAAGCGTCGGCCGAAACGTAGGTGGGAGGATTGTGTAAGTACGACCTCAAAATTTTGGGTTTTGATGAAATGTGGTGGAGGGAGGTTTGTAGTCATTCCAGGAGTTTATTGTTATTCCACACTAAATCAGCCAATAGAGAAATAATTTAAACTCGAGGTTTTTCAACATGAGTGAAATTTTGTATTTATGATCTATGCAAAAATATAGTAGAAAATTCTACGTTTCAGATTTTTCCATTCTTAGTTCTCAAGTTATAAATAAAATATTGATTGTTTTTTACACGTCTTACTTTACTAAAAGTCATTATATAAATTTTAAGTTATTTACCAAAATCAAATTTTATGCTGTTATCTCAATGGGATAATGAAAAAAAAACAAGTTTATTCGACGCTCACTCACTGATTAATAGCTCGCGAATAATGCCCAGTATAGAAGATAAATTAAAACTGCAGTTTGTATAATGAATTTTAGTAAAGTAAATTTTATTGTTTAAAATATGACATACAGTGTATCTCTCTTTCGGTTTGAAAAAAAACTTGGTACACAAAATTAAGTTTTATTTAATTTTTTTGTAATATACCAATAAGAACGCTATCATGAAATTTGGCCTTCTTATAACATGCATATATTACACATATTTTTTTAAATTAAAAATTTCGTTTTTGTGTTTTTAAAAAATTAACTTTTTGGATTTTGTTTTCAAAATTTTAAGATTTTTCTGATTAAGTTAAGATAAATATTAAAATAAGTCCTTGTAATTTTGAAAAGAATGACACTATTTTGATCTTTCTGCGGCAGACAGTTTTGGAGCAATATGATTTTTAATTTTTCAAAACTGCAAAAAAAAAGTTGATTATTGATTTTCTTTGAAATTTATAACTCAAAAACTAAAAATGGAGAAAATCTGATTTTTTTTTTTCATTTTTTAATCTTACTAACAGTAATGCATATCCAGTAGATTTTGAACAGGGATTCGGCGCCAAAAAAATCGAAATTTAGTTTTCAATTAATTATGGGTCGTCAACACACCTCTATCGATTCCTGCTCATGACATATCGAAAAAAAGATTGAAAATGATCAAAAAATCGACTAATGATGATAACTCTCAGTAGTCACTCTGGCCTTGACCAGTGATTGAAATCTTAAAAATATTTTCCAATTATAAAAGTTTTGCCATTTTAATAAATAATTCTTTTTTAAAAAAATATATATTGTAATTTGAGGAAAAAACATTTCATATGCCTTCCCATAAAGTTTGCTAAATAGCACTAAAGCCATGTAAAACTTACTTAACATAATGATAAATCTTACTGAAACTTCATGTTTAAATTATCACTTCTCCTTTTGAACTGTTGAGAGCGTTTTGATCTAGTTAAGTGCACGACTTTAAGAAACATTTCATATTTTGTTGAAGAGAACTCGCGAACAGCTTTCAACAAGATCTTATTTAATATGAAGAGAAGTTACGAGATACTTTTCACATTAAACCAAGCTTTTATCTATAAAATCTCTTTCACCTAAATTAAAACCTTAAAGGCCATGAAATTTGTGAATATTCTCATAATTTTCTTAGTTAGTTCTGAATTTGTATTTCGTCCATTAACTACTTATAGAAATTTCTTCAGATTTTAAAACTTTGAAAGGAAAAAAATATAATTGCTAAAATACAAGAATCCTCCTAGAGATACATTATATAAAATTCCATACCCAGATGCATGTTTACTTAATAAATTACTAAATAATATAGTATAGTGAACAAGAAGATAGTACTAGGTAATTGTTAACAATTTTAACAAGTGATTCTTAATCTTGAATTGGAACATTACACTCCGTAACAATCATATAGTTCCAATTTGATTTAATTACGTTAATTGTATTCCTGTTTGTACAGTGAAATTGGCAATTACTATAGTTGTGGCACATAGTAGTTATACCAATGTGCTAAGTAGAGGGATAGTAAAATTATTGTATTTGGTTCTTTTTGTCGGTTGAATAACGAACTAATACAAGTTATTTTTCGGAAGTAGTCCAATACATTTGGAAATAGTCCAAACGACTTCTAGTATATTCCTGCCAACTCTTACAAAAAAAGTCTTTTAAAATATTTATTTTTCTTTGTACGATTCTAATTATCATATAAAGCGTTTTTGTTTGGACGAATTAAATTACTTTTTTTTTAATGGTTTAATTTACATTAGACAATCTAATATTAAATTCAACAGTTATTCGTTAATTTATTATAAGGTATAAGATTTTAATAAATGATATACAATTGTCATAATATTTGAAAAGGAAGCATGGGATAATGTAGTAGGTGAAGTGAATAAAACTAAGCACGTGCTTATTCCTCAAAAAATGAGCAGCTGCTTTGTTATGATGTGATTAAACAGAAGTTAACACAATGGACATACTTTCGTACTCAAATTATTTGATTTGGAGTACTTGCTCACTTTTCTAAGTGAATAAAACATGAGAACTCTTCATTATGTGAGCAGGTATTTAGTAAAATGCTGAGTTTACGAAAGAGCGAATCGACGTTTTACTGAGTACCTTACATTGCGGAGCGTTCTTACGTTTTATTCACTTAGAAAGGAGCAGGCACTCCAAATCAATAACATTCGGCTGCGATAGTCGTGTTTTTACTTCCTTAAGGCTGTAAGAGAAGTAATGTAACCGGGAAAATTTTCAGATTTCGACGGAAATATCCATTTTGATCATCCCTGAATCTATTTTGACTAGTTTAGTCGTGGCGTCTGTACGTACGTTCGTATCTCGCATAGCTCAAAAACAGTTCGCCGTAGAAAGTTAAACTGTTGTATTAAGGATTACTGTAAAATCTAGTTGTGAACCTTCCTTTTTGATCACTACATGATCACCTTATAGGTCATCAACTAACTTATAGGTCATTATTGATTTTCATCAAAAATTATATTTAAATATAATGGAAAACTTCTCAAATTTATTATTTATATATTGATTTAAATAACATATTAAAATATAATATAAAACGATAAGTGATTTGTAAATTCTATAAATTTGTTTTTATTGAAAACTAGTTTCAAACGTTATGCATTCATCTTCAGTTCTAAAAACATTCAATGATCAGCAATATAAAATACAGTTTGGTTATCCCGAAGGATCGGGGCTTCCCCAGCTTCCCGATGAGTAATTGCTTTTTCTGTTACGGATTTGAATAAATTTAAGATTGGACTATTGGAGATGCTTATTTGGTCATTTAAGCAACAATCTGGATGGGATTTGAGGGATTTTATTATTTCAAGTGCTTAATAAATACGATCTTTTTAAACCTTTCCATTTCTCGACAAACACCTCACCTTTCTTCCATTACAGTCATTTCCATTTCTAGTTTAGTGCGAATAACAAACCAATGTAACCTATTCTATATGATATTGGTGAGTAATAAAATGTATTTGATCTCTTGTCTTCATTACATTCATAATTTAACATGTAAAAGTTGCTAATTTTTAATATAAAATTATAAATTTTATTTTGTAATTTTATTAATTAATTTGTTAATTTAAAATTTATTTCATAATTATAATTTATTTTATAAATTTTTCCAAATCTTCGAAAATGAAACTGAGACAGATACTAAATACATGCATATACTTTCTTAAACCCAAATGAACATACTGAACTTACGAGCCAACCAGAAAGACCCATTTACAAAAACTCCAAACTTTTCCGTCCAAAATATTACGACTCATTAAAAATGCACCCTTGGTACGTGATCAACATAACCCTAAATACTAACTCATACCTACCAACAGTCGACGAACATATAAGCTTTATTTCCTGATTTTCAACTCACTGTTGACAGGTGTAAATTAATATTTAGAGAACAAAAAAAAAACTTATAAATATTTAAATTCTAAATATTTAAAATTTAAATACATATTTATCATTCAAAAAATAAATGAAACAAATTCATTTTAATATAATAATTCGAAACTGTATTTTAAATTAGTGATGTTTGAACGTTTTAGAACTGAAGATGAATTGTTTTTTGTTGAAAAACAAAACAAATTTATAGGAGTGACAAATCATTTATCAATCCCTAATTAGATTGATCCTTCTATACGATAATGCGTACATCAAATGATTGTCCATATTTGAGGTAATTAATTAATCAACTTTCCTGAGCGCCTTCATCAGTGTGCACCTAACAACGGCACTCACTTATCTCACATTATTTTCAAAATCAATTAATTACTGTAACTAAAATGGCATTTTATGTATTTTAAAATGAGAATAAACATTTTTTTTTCATATACTTAGTTTGTGTTTTATTTACCCAAGAAATTTTTGAGTTACTTTTACCAAACCCTGTGTAGATGAAATAAATTTTATATGAAGGAATGAGATGGTCCGAGAGGCGGTCAAAAAGAATGGATCACAAAAAGTAAAAACTATTTATTAGGAACCGACGTTTCGACCCACTTTGCAGGTCCTCATTTGGTATAAATAAAACAAGATACAAAATTAAAAATAAAATAATGATATATATATGTATATCATAATGATATATATGATGTCTTTATTATATTGATGTCTTTATTAGATATATATGATACATACATATATATATATATATATATATATATATATATATATATATATATATATATATATATATATATATATATATATATATAGTTAATGATATTAAAATTGACAAAGTAAATAATTAAAAATACATAATGAGAAAAATGAAAAAAACAGTGATGAATGTTTAAAATGTTATAAGATTAAACTGATTATTAATTAAACTGACTATTAATAATAATAAATTAAACTGATAAACAATTAATAACAATAATAAATAAGTAAAACAGGGAAGTAAAAAAAATAAATCAGAGAAAATTTTGATATTCTATATGTGGTGAAGGAGTGACTAAGCAAATTAGAAAAGTAATTAAGGAGGCAGTGCAGGGGTAATAATTAAGAATGTCATAATAGTTATATAGAGAAGACATTGCGGAGGGGATGCCATTATACACCTGGAGTAATCATAAAAGTATATAAAAGAATAGAAAAGTACTGAAGAAGAAAAAGATAAATCCAAAGGAATAAATGTAAATAATATATTAAAACAAAAGTAAATATATAATCAGTTGACGTCCGCATGATGGTATAGAAGGATCAATCTAATTAGGGATTGATAAATTATTTGCCACTTCTATAAATTTGTTTTATTGAAAACTAGTTTCGAATGTTATACATTCATCATCAGTTCTAAAAACGTGAAATCAAAACATAATGTTTCGGGATAGGCCCATCCCGAAACATTATATTTTGATTCCATATTACGGCCCTATATCCACCAAAGTCGGAAATGAATTGAAAAAACTAGGATTAAACCCTGCATTTAATATAGAAAAAACCCTATCCTCATATTCCTCTTCTCCTAAAGACAAAATAGACCCTTTCCAAAAAAGCGTAGTATACGAACTAAATTGTAATGATTGTGCAGCCAAATACACGGGAAAAACTGGAAGATCGCTAAATCAGAGATTAGAGGAACATATACGTGCATATAATAATAAGACAGAGAATTCCAACTTTGCAATTCATTTAAATGAAAATAATCATAAATTCATCAAAGACTCAGGAGTTAAATTAATACATCACGTTGAAAACAGTCTCAAATTAAATATATATATGAAGCACTTGAAATAATAAAATCCTTTAAATCCAATCCAGATTTTTGCTTAAATGACCAAATAAATATCTCCAATAGTCAATCTTAAATTTATTCCCATCTATAACAGAAAAAACAATTACTCACCGGCATTACTGGGAAAACCCCGACCCTTAAACCGTTTACCTAAAAACATCCTACCTTCCTTCCGTTCATTGCCAATACAATGCGAGAAGAAACCAGTACAAACTTTTCTGATTGATATAATCCATTTAAACCTTGGTGAGTACCAACATGTATTTGATTTCTTGTCTTAATTAAATTCATAAATGTTTTATAATACTGATTTATATTAATCTAATTTAATATGTATAATAATACCAACTATATTTTGAATTGCTTATTTTTGAATTTTTTTTGTGTTTTTAGAACTGAGGATGAATGTATAACATTCTAAACTAGTTTTAAATAAAACAAATTTATAGAAATGGCAAATAATTTATCAATCCCTAAGTAAATATATAAAATTGGATGGAGAAAATAAAAATTGATTTGAACTCATGTTCAGAAATTTGAGCTATAGTGCCATCTGTAGGAGTTTCATGAACAAAATTCATGTAAATATTGTACAAAAAAATGGATAGAAAAGAAAGTTTTCTTGGATGCCCTTGAATAAATGACTATCTTAAGAGGGTAAATTATAGGTATGAAAAAAAAATGATAAAAACTTTAACAAAACGTCTTTAAAAAATATAAAAATAAGAATACAAATAAATAAGGATACAAAAATGTTATGATAATGAAAATGAAGCGACAGAATCAAACTGTAAAGAAGATGATTAAAATTATGCTACTTAGAAGGATGTTCTGTTTAGATTTGAATTCGAGTCAGGAATACTTCATCCCTTAATGAGTGTTTTGCCCGTTAGGGTGGGTAGGGTGCTCTAATCAAACAGGCCTACCTCTTATCAAACAAGAGATAAGAGCTTTTTATCTCTTGTTTGATGACAGATTTGTTGTCATAGCTACCAAGTCAATAAAGAAGAGCTTTTGAGATAGGTACCTAATGCTTTGAAAAGTATCACAAAGAACGTTAGAAAGAAGTGAAACTAAATAAGGTCTTTATAATTTCGTAATTTGATGAAGTGTAATCAATTATTTACATACGTATTCGTATTAATATATATATATTATATATATATATATATATATATATATATATATATATATATATATATATATATATATATTATTGTTTAACAGAGCGTATAAGCCTCTAATTAATGAGGCTAAGGGTATTCATGAGAAGTACTGAGGAAAATCAGAAATATAGTCATACATGTTCCAATGTATTTTTAATTCCAGACGTCCGTAAGGAAGCTAACCATGCGAATTCTTGAATTGATTAATTATTATTATTATAGATTGTTGATATGAGATGTGCTATCTCTTTTTAGCCTTTTAGGTCTTTTTTTTAACCTGGTTAAAGAGTAACTGCAGCAATGTATTCCTGATGATGGTTGGGTTTTGGAAAACGTTATATCGTGAACTAATAACTGCTAAGGTTTTTGGTACTAAGAATGTTGATATATACGAAAATCTTTGGTTTATATATATATTATTAGACCTTATGGAAGGTAGCGTAACTCTGAAAATTAAAGTTAACAGTTTTTTATATGTTTTATTTATCGTTATGATATGAATGTATGAACCAAATTTTTGGTTTTTTAACTTAGCGATAAACTTGGCAGAACATTTGCGTGATTTTATATAAGTTTATTAAATATAAAAAGAAAGAAATGTTTTACAAAAAAATTATTTAAAAAAAATTTATATATCTCTACATTTGGCCCAAAATTAGAATTATAGAACTGTTTCATAAGAATAAGTAAATAAAATAACTGTGTCATGATATATCAGATGCCTATCAAGACACATTGCTTAGTTTAGGGTTAAGTATTTCATATAGAGATAGGCCACTTCTCTATCAAATCCGCTGTATTCTGAACCATCTTAAGTGATGAGAAACAGAAAAAGCCGACTTTGGAAATATAATATGATATTCTGCCTTTGAAGCCACGATATAACCTCTCCTTTTCTTAGTCAAAGCGAGAAAACTTGATAAATTGACCGTTTGGAATTAACGGGAACTAACCCTTCAATCGGTTCATTATCTCATAATTCAGTTATCTCTCAACCTGCAGAAGTGATTTTGTGATATAATACTGGTCAATACTTGTCATAACGAACTCTACACATTTACAAAAACATTGCAATATAATTGCAACATAATTTATATAACCTTTCTCCTAACTTAATTTATGTAAAACTGCTGCTTCAAACAAACTCTGAAAACTTGAATAAATTTATATCTAATTATGTGTTCTTGCAATGCATAATCCAATGCATTGCAGATATTGCAGCAGAAGTGAGATAGAACCTAGCCACACTGACTACTCATTTTCTTTGATTTTGAAATTTGGAATCTTGTCATTCCAAAGGGTCGAAACGTGTGCATTCTCACGGATAAATCGATTGAAAAAATTCTACAAAGAAGTTACATGTTAAAGCTTTTGAATTCGTTTAAGACTGTTTAATTTTTTTCTATGGCGACGATTATGTCAAATATATGTACTTCGATTATGTATCGATATCGTAGAAGATTTTTATCGAAATTTTTCAAAACTTAAACCATCCGATAATATTCTGATATAAATATTCTTTATATGATTTTTTTGTTTTCTGAGATATAAACAAATTGTGTAAATTTCGATATCTCTATATTTTTTTTTACCGGACTAGTTGATTTTTTAAATATAATTTTACTGAAAAATCATAACGTGATGAAGGCGGTATAAATATGATTGCTCGGTAGTAATAAGCACTGTATTATATCGATTAGGGCTTGCTATCGATGGTATCCGACTTGATACTAATCGACTTTCCTAAGCCTTCTTAATCTCTACCCTCCCCTACCTCTTCAGAGCTTCTTGTTCTTACTAAAGTTTCTTCCTAAGCCAGTCTTTCTTCTCTTTATTAATTCCTTTCTTCATTTTGAAGGCCTTATCCCCTCTCCTTAGTATTTATGAGGCATTTAGTTACCTTTCCATTTACCGAGAGAGTAAATATAAAAGGTATAGTTTGAATTATTCCGTTGAATTACCGAGGTCAAGACACTATTGCTGCCTTCAGGCCAGTTGCCTTCGCTTTAATATTTCAGCAACTACCTGATGAATACCTTGCTCAGATCCTACCCAGCCTTTGTATAGATAGTTAATTCTCGGTTCTAATCTAAGTTAATGAATAATGAATGGGTCTATCCATATCAAGTTGTTTGCTTGAGCATTTTTATTTATTTATTTTTAAATATTTAGTTTCTGCTGCTCCATGTTTCTAGAGATAAAAGAAGTTAGGGAATTTTTTTCTCTGACTGTTTATATATTGCAGCCATTTTTCTTAGATTCTACGGTCCAATTTTTAGTAAATGTAATATCTCTAATTCCAACTATGTCAAAGTTTGACACCACATAACATCTAATAATACCTTCTGAAATTGGGACAAATATATGAAATCTTCTTGTTGCAGTAATCCGCCGACAAGAATCAAAACGGGTTTGAAGTAACTCATAATTTCTGGAAACTTCTTCTTTATTTACTAATAAAAACTTTATAGTTTATTAAATATTACAAGGTAAATCATTTAATAAAATTGCAGTATTTTTAACAATTCAAATAACAATAATATAATTTATGTAATTAATTATTCCAACATTAACATGATACAAAATTAAGTATATATCTTATTTACATAATTAAGTAAGCATATTTCATTGCTTGAAAAATATTAATAAGTGGAAAAAATATTCCATGGTCCAGTTAATACTTACACTACTCAGACATAACGTTTGCTTAACGTGTTTTCCTTATTTTCGAACAGTTACCAAACTTCAAATAAATATGGTTTTCATTTAACATAAACCTCCCCTAAATACACAGTCACTTTTGTGAATTTCAGATTTTTAACTCCAGTTCCTTAGGAGATATTAAAACTTCAATTTTGAAAAAATTAACAAATTCTAAGGTCATAAAAAACCAAAGAAACATATAGTAGAAATGACATTTATTTTGCTTCTCCTATTATTAGGCACCTACCCACTCCACAAAGTTGTTTATAGTACTGCTTCTTATAAAAGAAAAAATGGTTTTAAATGAAAAATTTTAAATGTCAGCGTCAATTTTTATCATGTTAGGAGTAAAAATAAATTAAATGTTCTAAGAATAATTTTTTTAGTTTGAAAAATTCTCTTTAAAAGGGTGTTTGTTTGGTTTTCCAAGTCACTAGGTTCTTAACTATCGGAAAGTAATAAAACTGATTTCATTTACTAAAATTGGTCCATAGAACCGAAAAAAAAATGGCTGCTATTTATAAACGGTCAAATAAAAAAAAATCTTCCAATTTTTTATCTCCAGAAACATATCAATCAACATACAAAATATTAAAAAAAAAAAATTAAAAATGTTCAAGCAACCAACTTTATTTTGGACCATTTAGTATTGATTGACCCATAATATCGGGTAGAAAAAATATAAATGCAATCTAGGAATAAAAATTATTGATATTGCTTTTAATTTACGTAGAAAAATTCATATTAATTTTTTAATTATTTCTAATTAAATGTTAAATTTTCAACTTTTATTGAATTAGAAAAAATATTAGTTGATTGAAAATTAATTGATTTGTTATTAATAAATTTATTATTTATTTGGCCTTATTTATTCATGCACTATCCCCATATTCTTTAATAATAGAGTAAAGAAAGTTGTCAAAGACAATTCACTTTTTGGACACGGGGTAGGCTATACAGTACCCGCAATACTCAACGGTTGTGAGGGTTTAGAGACACCTAGTACGGATATCAAGGCATATATATATATATATATATATATATATATACATAATATGCAGCTCATCTCACATCAAGAGTCTAGAAAGAGTCATATAGTAATAGAAGATGAATCGAAAATATCAAACCAATTTATAAAAATATAAGGGTTAAATTATATAAGCAATAATAAAAATAATGTATGAATTTCTAAGAAAGATTTTTTAGAACTGTGTCTCAACCAAGACGTACAAAGTAAAGAGTTAAGGGGCGGAGATAACGTTGCTTTTTTTTAAAACAAATAATTAAATTTTTGATAAATAAAAAACAAAAGGATTGAAAGAAAAAACATTAAAAAAATAACCTTTAAGTTTCTCGTAAGCTCCGAGGTTAGAAATTTCGCAACTGAGAAATAACGAGCACTACCCGCCTTTAACCCTGGCCTTTATATCCTCGTGAATTACCTTTTTCCTAGCTATTGTGAGTTCCCTGTACTTGAACTCATTTCAATGGTCATTCAGCGAATTCAAACATTTGAGTCGACAGAATAGACAAGTATAAAAAGTATATATATAAATAAAAAATATTTCTTTAAAATGAAATAAGCCAACAATTTAAAATAAAAAAGGACGCCTCAGATAAAATATTTTAATAGATTTTTACTAAATTGAAAGAGGTTAGGATATAAACGGGAGATTCTACTTAGAATGTCTTTATTCTCTAAAATACTCAAATGAAATAAAATAATTTGAAATGAATGAGAAAAAGTTAGCCACATACATGAGTGAAGAATAAATGAATTTTTGATGAAGTCCTAAAAAAGATGCGCGAAAGTTTTTTGTTTTTACTTCCTTGTACGAAGTAAAGAAAGTATTGTAATCGCGAAAATTGTCGGTTTTCAAATTTCAACGGAAATATCAATTTTGAGCATTCCTGAATCCATTTTGACTAGTTTCGTCGTGGCGTCTGTACGTACGTACATTCGTAACTCGCATAACTCAAAAACGGTAAGCCGTAGAAAGTTGAAATTTTTTATTTAGGATTGCTGTAAAATCTAGTTGTGAAACTCCCTTTTTGGTCACTGCTTGATCGCCGGAAATGGTACTTTACTTGAAGGTCAATACTGATTTTCATAAAAAATTATATTAAAATATAATGCAAAACTTCTCAAATTTAGTATTTATAACTTATATATATATATATATATATATATATATATATATATTGATTTAAATAACATACTAGATTTTGGTCTAAATTGGAAAACAGGAAGCGGTACTTTACTTGTAGGTCATATTAGACTTTCATCAAAAATTATATTAAAATATAATATAAAACATCTCAAATTTGGTAAATAGGACTTTCATATCGATATGAATTTATTTACTATATTTTGATTAAAATTGGTGAGCTGAAAGGGGTACTTTACTTGAAGGTCACGATAAGCTTACATCAAAAATTATATTTAAATTAAGTACATAAATCATATGTTTCGGTAATAAAGGTTACAAACGCAATTTGGTTTCCAATCCAATTAAACATTTTAATTACTTGTTTTAAGTGTTAAAATTGAATGTAAAATACTGGATTTCCTCCCCATTTGTTTGTGTGTGTGTATCAATAGATGGATGTCGCGACGCCGAGTGTCGTTTTTGAGATACTGCAATCTTCGGAAACTAGTAATCAAATTCAGTAACCAGTTTTTGAGCCACCGATTTATAGTTTAATAGGCGTATAAGGAATTCAGACGCAGTCCACATCAGATATTTTTTAAATATAATAGGTAGGTAATTTATTGTAGGTATTTTTTTCAGTAACTTTTAGTGGAATATTAATGAACAAGTTGCTTAGTGTACTAATTAATAAAACTGATATTAGACCTCGGTTGATTATAAAATATGTTGATGACTAATTATCGATCTTAAAGGAAGATCAGATTAAAAGGTTTCACAGTGCTCTCATGTTCATAAAAATATCAGATTTACTTATGAGCTCGATTCAGAACGGAAAATTAGATTTTTGGACATTTTTACTAAGAATGTTAATGATATCCCTAGAACTAAGTTGAGAAGAAATGAAATGTCGCTGGAAATGAGTCAGAATTGTAAGTTGACCGAATATTTTAGATTTATGTTTATTTTGCTTAGTGCAAGCCCAAGCTTATCAGTATCTGTTTGTTTTCATTCCAACCCTCGCCTGGGAAGATAAAACCATCTGAGAGGATAAAATTACTCGGTAGAGTAGAAGCCAATTCTCTTCATCCTGGTATCAAATTTATGAATAAATGTTGTCATATTTGACATTTATAATTGCTCGCTCGCAACTCTTTACGTTGTAATAAAAAGCTTATTACAACCTATGCAAAAGTAATAGCGACTGATATTTTGTTAAAATTTGAATAATATTTTAAATAAATCATGCCAAATCAGTTTTTTCTTTCTCGTGTTATCTTGTAGCCCTAATTGTATAATTTTATTTGAATTTTAGACTCTGTGCCTGTCAATATTCCTTTTTTGGAAATAAAAAAATATTTACAGATGTCGAAGAATACCGAGAAGCGGTTTGCTTGTCAAGAGACGAGAACTCTGTGAAGAAGTACTGTCCATTAAATATTCTTTTCATGAATCTCAGAAAGGGCGTAAATATTTAAAATACTGAATTATTATGTATTTATTCATAATGTGTGATCAAATATTAATTAAAATCTTTCCTCTTCGACATATTCTTCTTCGTCCGGCAGGGTTCGAAAATTTCTTCGATTCGTACAGTTTTCGCGAGAATATCCCAAGATACAATACTGGGGCCTCTACTATACATTGTATAGAGTCATGGTAACCCGTGAACAATGTAACATTGAAGATACAACAATACTCACAGATCATAAAGATCTTACACGGGCCTCACTAACTGTACAACATCACATATAAATCACATGACTGGTACAAATTATGAAAAATTCGACTCAATATTTAAAAATCGAAAAACTTAACATTTATCCTCTGTAGAAATACCTGCCCTCCAGTTAATATCGAAAATAACCAAATTCCTCATAAGGACTTCATACTCTATCTTGGACCTTCGACAGAAGGTCCTTCGACATGGGGCCCGCATCTTAAAATGAAACGACAGGCACTTAACAAACGACTCAAACTATTTCATTCGCTTTGTTCCAAATCTTCAAAAATGATGCAGAGAAAGAAACTAAATACGAACACACTCCTTACAGATATTCGGTAAAACCAAAGCTTAAAATCACATTTTTCCGCTAGGCTTGATTTCTGTTGCACCGTAGTGGACCCTAAACATGCTACATATAATAAACATATACTATAATAATAAACATTCTTAACAAAGGAATCTTCAAAATTATCAAACTTAGTGCTGTGAAATTTTTAAATTGTGCGAGAAAAAAATCATGTGCGTAAAGGCCTTGAAGTGAGGATTCTGTCTCTTAGTTTGATGTGCCATTTTGACTGTTGGTGTGAGATGTGCTGCATTTTTTCTGCATATTTATTTTTATTCCGTCCTGATGGTGCCTGAACTGTTTTTTCTGTTCTACTTTGAAATTGGTTATTTTACCATCATCTTAATTATGACTGACCGCTTTTTACTGAATAAGTCATTCCTGTGAGCATTTAGTCACGCGAGTCACATCACTTCACGTGTCACGCTACCACGCTATTACTACTAATTACTTATGTCATGTAGAACCGGGTTAGATTCAACTTAGGATCCTCACATTACCAAATAATGTCCATGATATGAATTGAACCCGATAATTAAATCCATATTATCCTGTTCAGTTTGTTTCAGAGTCGACGATGGCGCTTTACTTTGATATTTACTCGTAATTAATCCGCCTTTGCTTTGAATTTTGAAAGGCTTGTGGAGGATAGAAACAATTCCCATCCACAGAGCAAACGGAACACTACGCATTTAAACTCTTCGGACTATTATTAATTGTTATAACGAAAATAAAATAAATTTTTTTATTGAAGTATCTGTGTGATGATGAAATTATTAATTATTCATTATGTGAACTAATGGGCCCATGTCCATAGTTTATTTCCAATTATTTAAGCAATATTGCTATATTTAAATCTATTCAAGTCCATCGCTCAAGACCAATAGATTCTACATCCTGCTGATATTATATTTCACATCTTTTAATGAAGCTTCACTCATTCATGTAGAAGAAAAAAGAAGATTTATGTATGTTATGTTACAACTAAAATCGTTCAAGTGGATCTTAATGTTTTCTATATCACAGACTTCAGACCTGTAGATTGTATTATATATATATATTACACATATATACATATTTGCTTTTATATTTTTTACATCTTTTCCTTACATGGTAACTCCATATAAGGACCGTTTACATGCTCCATATCTTAGAGGCATACTACATGAATGATAAAAATAATCAAATTTACATAATATGTATATATGTATATATATATATATATATATATATATATATATATATATATATATATATATATATGTATGTATATTTATGTGTATGTGTGTGTGTGTGTGTATACCTTGCGGAGAAGCAGTATACTCGTATATAATGGGTAAGGCATTGGACACTACAAACCCGGACTCATTCCGAATAATTTGTTTATTTCTGGACCCTTCAACTTCCTGAGCTCTAGATATGTGTTTATAACGTTTTATTTTGCAAGTATACTCCTAGTAATTTAATAAAATTAGGGTATTTGAAAAAATGCTTTTTTTCACATTCGTCACCTTAACGTGGTGGCGACGATATGGTATGATATATAAATGAATTTTAATATTTAATACAAGATTTGTTAATAAAGGACTTTAATATTTATCAGCTACATAAAGTAAACTTTATTTTGATGAGTTTACTCCATGTTGGATCATTGAAGCGGCTTGGGATGAAAAGACCACAACGAAGTATTATAAAGAAAACTGCCTGCAGTCAATCCCTCTCAGCCGGGATCCAAATGATGATGAATATGAAGTTGTCCCCGCATTGAGCCATTTCTTTTTCCTCTTAGTTCCTTTTTATTCCTGATGAAGACACTGTAACATTGGATGAAACGTCCGTAAATTAAATAAGACAAGAATAGTTTTTTTTTTCATGCCCCGTCCATGGAAGCCTGCCAAGCTTTATCATTTCAGCAGAATTTGGTTCCTTTAATAAAGAATAGAATTCGCTGTTTGTTTGCCTTTTCTGTGCTGTTTTCTCCCTTAATGGACCATAAATACTTTCGAGAATTTTTCTTTTAAATATACATAGGTCTCGCTAATCACTTTTAGAAAACGCCTATGTTTCAGACCCATTAGTAAGCACTGGTCAGATTATTGTCTTATCACTACTTATATATTATCACGGTAGTATAGATTCCTTTTCCGGCTCTCAGGAGCGATGGATTTTTATGAATGAGGTATCAAAAGAAAGGGAATTTCAATGAGATGTGACGAATTCCAATATTGTTTCTTAAATTCTTACTGGGGTTAAATAAAATTTCATCACATAAAAGTGATGAAAAAATGGGAAATTTCAAAGCTTTGACGACTGAGAATCGGCGGATCGAGACTTGGGTTTTAAAGATCTGGACGCGGGCATCGAGACCATTTACGTTCCCATGGAACGTTTTAAAGCTCAAAAACTTACCTTTTTTGAGATAACGCACGATGTCATCTTGTGTAATTGCCGTTTGGCAACTTTAAACATGTAAAAACAAGTTAGGTCTGTATAAAAAACACTTTTTAATAAATTTTGAATTATTCTGTTAAATTGTAGTTTTTAGGTTTCTATAAATGATTGAGGAGATTATATATTCTTTCCCGTGTCTAACCGTGAAACACTGTTAAATATGAATACTGCATATAGAAAATGGTTTAGCTGAGTCTTATTGCTTAGCTTACTTATTAAGTAAACTGTTACTTTAACATGGTCATTATAAAATATACTGCTTTACCAAATGTGTTTGTTAAATAAACTTTCATGCTAATGTTATATTATTTCTAGCATGCGAATATATTATATTGTTTCTAACATTATACGAAGAAAAATGCTTCTCCAATATAATTAACAAGCTTATTACTTCCTTGTACGAAGTAAAGGAAGTATTGTAATCGCGAAAATTTTCGGTTTTCAGATTTCGACGGAAATATCCATTTTGACAATCACTGAATCCATTTTGGCTAGTTCTGTCGTGGCGTCTGTACGTACGTTCGTATCTCGCATAACTCAAAAACGGTTAGCTGTAGAAAGTTGTAATTTTGTATTTAGGATTGTTGTAAAATCTATCTCTGAACCTCTCTTTTTGATCACTGCTTAGTTACTGGAAGTGGTACTTTACTTTAAGGTCATAATTGATTTCCATCAAAAATTATATTAAAATATTATACAAAACTTCTCAAATTTAGTATTTATAATTTATATATTGATGTAAATAAGATAACTAGAATTTGGTCTAGATTGGAAAACCGGAAGCGGTACTTTACTTGTAGATCATATTAGACTTTCATCAAAAATTATATTAAAATTAAAAGAGAAATCATATGTTTCGGTAATAAAGGTTACAAACGCAATTTGGTTTCCAATCCAATTAAACATATGTATAAATGTATTTACTAGATTTCGCTTAAAATTCGTGAGCCGAAAAGCGTACTTTACTTGAAGGTCATTATAAGCTTACATCAAAAATTATATTTAAATTAAAAGAGAAATCATATGTTTCGGTAATAAATGTTACAAACGCAATTTGGTTTCCAATCCAATTAAACATTTTTATTACTTGTTTTAAGTGTTAAAATTGAGTGTAAAATACTGGTTTTCCTCCCCATTTGTGAGATCAACAAGTCTGCAGGAGGAGAATATGATATTAGTTAAGTGGGTTTTTCCGCTTAAAATGTCGAAACTGTCGATTTTCAATGCTTTATCCAGTGATATTGACAGTTTTATTGTTGTCACGGAGCATGGAGAAATATCTTGGAAACTAGTTACCTACTGAAGGAAAACGACATATAATAACGGAATGAGACCTTCAGTAAGAAGAGTGTGTGTGTCAACAGATGGATGTCGGGACGCCGAGTGCCAATCTTCGGAAACTAGTAACCAAATTCAGTATCACTTTTTGAGCCACGGATTTATAATTTAATAGGCGTACAAGGAAGTCATGTGTTGCCCACATCAGGTATTACTTCGACTGAATTAGGGAGATGATAGACTGATGTCTAATGCGAGAGTTCTCGCTCGGGTATACTAGAATAGTCTTATTTTTGTACCTCATGAAAGCGAACTGCGAAAGCGAACCGCGAAAGCGAACCAGCTGTCGGCCAAGTCCAAAATAACACCCAGTAGCAGATGCTGTTCTTCTAATTTCAGGCGAGGTATTATTTTCATTTACATGAGAGTCCAGATATACAAATTCATTAACACGCTCAAACTTGTAATGCCCGAATTGAACGGTGACTTCATCAGGCTGCATAACTTATTTAGCGACTATATATTTGGTTTTCTTAGAAGAAGATGATTCGAGAGCAAGAAATGCCTCTGCTCTACTGCAGTTCTCGATCACCCAGCTTTATAAATGAAAAATAATATTAATTTATTATAGTAAAAAAAAAATAGAAAATATTTATTTAAGATTGATTAAATAAACAGAAACTGAATGCCTTCACACTGACAGAGGGAACCCGCACAGCAATACTCTCCCTGGCGAAGTAGGGGCTAGATTTCGCAAGAGAGGATACCTTATGTTATTAGCGTGATGTGTGCACACAATATGTGTGAATCAATCAGCTCGGCGCCAGGGTACACCTAATGTAGCTAGGCCTTTTAACGCGTTTTTGTTGTTTGGAAACTGTCTGCTTTACACTGACTTAACCGGAGTAGTCTTTGACAAAAACAGAAGGTTTCTAGTTGAGAGGGGTATTTTAGGTCGTATTTTTGAGTTGGTAACTATGAACATTATTTCTGTAAAACTCACAGTCCTGAAACCCCAACTCATACGAATAATACTTATGTCCAGTCTGTTAATAATTATTATTTTTTTTTTTTTTTTTTTTTATATCTTTCAAATTTATTCGAAACCTGTCTAACAGAAGAGAGACAATAAGCAAATGTTTTTAATCATTAAATCAAATTAAAATTGATATTTCTCAACGTTTGTATTCGCTAATATCTCATTACACTGAAACAGCAAAGCTGTTGTGACCAATTGTAAATTTAAATAGCTCCAATATCTTTTAATTTTTTTTTCTGTTCTAAAAAATTCAAATGAATTTTAGTATATAAAATATTTTACTTCCGACGAGTTAGCTAAAAATAAAACAAAATATTTTACTCAAATGTAAAGGGAAAATAACACGATTAAAATTGTTAGGAGTTGGAGAGATATAATAATACCAAAATATATTTTGAATTGCTTATTTTTGAATTTTTGTATGCTTTTAGAACTGAAGATGAATGTATAAATAACATTCGAAACTAGTTTTCAATAAAACAAATTTATAGAAGTGGCAAATAATTTATCAATCCCTAATTAGATTGATCCTTCTATACCATCATGTCAACCGAGTTTTTTATATGTTTTTGTTTTCATTTTTACTAAGAATACTTATTATTCGTATGTATAAAGCTGAAAAATGTATTTTTAATATATATCCTGGTCTATTGTGATACAGCATCAAACTTATGTTCAGCATAATGAAATTATTATTTGAAAATAAAACAACATATATTACTATTTTGAATGTAGTTTCTTTTTAATTGGGGATTGATAAATTATTTGCCACTTCTATAAATTTGTTTTGTTAAAAACTAGTTTCAAATGTTATACATTCATCCTCAGTTCTAAAAACACACAATAAATTCAAAAATAAGCAATTCGAAATATAGTTTGGTATTATTATACATATTAAATTAGATTAATATAAATCAGTATTATAAAACATTTATAAATTATGAATTTAATTAAGACAAGAAACCAAATACATGTGGTACTCACCAAGGTTTAAATGGATTATATCTAACAGAAAAGTTTGTACTGGTTTCTTCTCGCATTGAACTAACAATGAAAGAAAGGTAGGTAGGAGGTTTATAGGTAAACGGTTTAAGGGTCAGGGTTTTCCAGTATTGCCGGTGAGTAATTGTTTTTTCTGTTATTGAAGGGAATAAATTTAAGATTGGACTATTGCAGATATTTATTTGGTCATTTAAGCAAAAATGTGGATTGGATTTGAAGGATTTCATTATTTCAGGTGCTTCATATATATTTAATTTGAGGCTGATTTCAACGTGATGTATTAATTTAACTCTGTTACTGAGTCTTTGATGAGTTTATAATTATTTTCATTTAAATGAATTGAAAAGTTGGAATTATCCGTTTTATTATTATATGGACGTTCATTAAAGACTCAGGAGTTAAATTATACATCACGCTGAAAACAGCCTTATTTTGAATTGCTTATTTTTGAATTTTTTGTGTGTTTTTAGAACTGAAGATGAATGTATAACATTCAAAACTAGTTTTCAATAAAACAAATTTAAAGAAGTGGCAAATAGTCCCTAATACTTTTTTAGTAATATTTACAACCGAAATGCTAACAAACCAGTGTGTGAGTAATTAAAATTGGTAAATACATAATTAATTGGACGAGAGGTAAGGCGCTGACAGGTTGGTACAGTTCTGAGAGTGAGGGACTGAGGAAAACAGTCCAAGAGTTCACTCCACAGGATTAGAACGAGGCCCCATGCAAGTTATTGCCCCAACTAATAACAGACTCTATTAACCGCCGTAATCCGTTGCATGGAGCAGTATGGTCCGCTGATGAACCAAGTTTGGGATTGGATTAGGACCACTTAGTCCTGCATTAGCATCATAATGTCTATGCAAACTAAGCCGGGGGCAAGACAATGTGTAAGAGTTGGAAGTACCGCTTCCCCAGTCCCTGATGACTTATGCAGTCACCAGCGGGTCTGGGATCCCGCCATAATCAGCTGACATCTCCCGCCACAATCAGCTGACATATCCCGCCACAATCAGCTGACAGATCCACTCTCGGCGGCTGTGTAATAATTGAGGCTCCGGAGGTGGATCTGTCAGGTCGGAACCGAAGGAAAATTGTTTGCCTACGTTTAAATCTGGTACCTACCATGGCCTCTCATTTATTAGCAGCCAGATTTAAAAAAAAAAAATATTACATATTGAAATTTTGATTTGGAAATACGCAAAAAAAATAAGAATTCCTTTTTATCAAACGGCTCACAATCTAATAAGAATATCTGATGTGAGCACTGACTTGACTTCCTTGTACGCATATTAAATTATTAATATATAGCTCAAAAAGTGACCCTGAATTTGGTTACTAGTTTCCGAAGATCGCAGTATCTCAAAGACGACACTTGGCGTCGCGACATCCATCTATTGACACACACAGACATACTCTTATTTCTGGAGGTCTCATTCCGTTATTATATGTCGTTTTCCTTCAGTAGGAGATTTCTTCGTGTTCCTTGACAACATTAGAACTGTCAATGTCACTAGATAAAGCATTGGAAATCGACAGTTTCGACATTTTAAGGGGATGAACTCGATTAACTTCTCTCGCTGCCGACTCGTTCAGCTCACAAATGGGGAGGAAAAAAAAAGTATTTTACACTCAATTTTAACTAGTACAGCATGACATTTTTTGATTGGAGATAAGAGTTGAAGAGAAGATTCTCCATTGACAGAGCTTTCGTCATTGAACGAATATTTTCAAAATGTATTTTTTTTCTTTGTAGCTTTATTCTTCTGCTTGGTATTGTTTAAATTTGTTTTTCCTACCTTGAATTAAATTACAAATAGTGTGCCAAATATGAGATATCTTAGTTGTTTCTCATTTCTGTTACTTGTACGCTGTAGGCAATTTAATCGCGAAAATTTTCTGGACAGAAATATCCATTCTGACCATCCCTGGGTCCATTTTGAATAGTTTCGTCGGGACGTCTGCACGTATGTTCGTTCGTTCGTATCTCGCATATCTCAAAAACGATTAGCCGTAGAAAGTTGAAATTTTGTATTTAGGGTTATTGTAAAATCTAGTTGTGAATCTCTCTTTTTGATCACTGCATGATTACCGGAAGTGGTATTTTACTTGATTTGCTTGATTGACCATTATTGATTTTGATCTATAATTATATTAAAATTTAATGCAAAACTTTTAAAAAATTTGGTATATAAGACTTTTGTATCAACATAAGTAATATACTTGATTTTTGTTAAAATTGGAAAACTTTACATTAAACCGTTTTGTTTTTTTACCTCTCACCTTCTTAGAAGAAAAGAATACGAATCTCGCTAAAAATCACAAATCGAGATTTTCATGGATATCTACGTTTCAAGGAACGTACTAATAGTTTTAACATTTTTATATATGGATGCATGTCATTAGATGGATGCCAATAGACGTCGCGAGATACTCCTATCTTCGGAAACTAGTAACCAAATTTATGAGCAGTTTTTGAGTTACCGGTTTATAGTTTAATTGGCGTACAAGGAAGCTATTATATACAGTGCCCAAATCAGATATTTTATTTCAATTCAATTCAAGTTCAATTAATACCATCAAATTAGTAATTTGAGCAAACTAAATTTTTTTTTTTATAACAACTTACCTTCTGTGCCAAATCAGCCGTCTAACAAAAGCCACAAAAATTTTCTTGTAACAAGTTCTGAACAATTGGAATGGCCTGAGCAGAGAAGACTTCCTATTGGGAAATGTTTTACTTGCCCAGTGCCTAAATAATCACTAGCGGATGGTTTAATTAGTAAGTAGCTCATGAATGTAGAAGGGAACAAGGGTTTCTCATATCACATGATGACAATATTTATAACTATGATGATGTGGGGTAAGTGTGTTTACGGTATAAGTACGTATATGTCTCGTTAAATCCAAACACACAACTGGTAAGAGCAGTGCTTTACGGAGCATGAAGCCTGAACATTGATGTATTAGATATCACCCACGAAAGTTCGCTAAGATGATGTATAACGAGTTATAAAAATATTAGTCCCAACCTGTTGATGAAGTTGTGTGTTTCAAGTTTTACACTACAGCTTTATCTATGTTTATCTACCAGCAGACATTTTTGTCCCCTACAGAAGCTTTTCTTCAAAATTCTTGGTAATTTACATTTTTCTTGACAGTTTTCTATGTTTTAAGCACGCGTCCGCAATCATCCAAAAGAACATGATGGTAGGGGCAATTGTATACCCCTGTTGTGTGACAAGTATGCGTGGTGTACATTTACTCTTATTATCAAATTTTGTAAAGAAAACTACGGACTGGCGAATCAAAATCAAAATTATATTTTTCAATACATTTATTCAAATATATTCTACAATTCACTCTCTTAACTCAGTGAAGATTGTAAAATGTGAATATCAGACAACCTTTAACTTTTTTCGATGATTATACCAGTATAATAATCCTTCGGAAGCCGAACTATTTTGTACCTGCTCTATAACCACTCTTGCTTGAATAATATGTCTTCCTCATACCTTGTATGCACTTACCCCTTAAGGCAGGGGCAATTGCGTACTAAGTGCTATTCAATCAAATTATCAATCTCATCAGAATGGATTTGGTTGAAACATAGGCTTGAATGTAATTTTTAAACATAATCGTCTGAGGAATATTTTTTTTAAAACAGGATAAATCTAGCTTCAAAATAAAAAAATGACAGTCCTGTAAAGTAAAACTTTGAAAAATTTAGTGCACAATTGCCCCACATCAACCAAACATCATTTATTTTAATTAATTTATCGGTTAACGAAATATATTAATAATTCGCATATCATCAATTATAATTCTGTCTTTTCATCCTCTGTGAAGGAATCAACTGCACATACGTAAATAATTATATATGCTGTGCTGAGAGATACGAAGCTGCCACATCAAAGTGACGAGGGAATGAGAAAACAAAAGGTTGCCTACATTACTCCTTCCAGCTGAGCACCGGTGCACTGAGGATTCCGAATTTCTCTGAAGATGACAGGGACATTGAAATGGGATTTGGAAGCTAAAATACGTTTATATTTCCATAATAAGTTCAGTTCCATCACGGTATTTAATTTATATTTCAAGCAGTTTGTATACCTTTCCCATCAGCCCTTCCATCAAATTATTTACTAAGTTTTTAGATGTATTTATACAAGAATTGAGTTTTGTTATTTATTTTTTTCAATGGAATCGTTCAGGATACATTCAGGGTTCATTTACCTTAACTGATCTGGAATGAAACTCATCGCTATGCTAAAATGTTTGCTTTAAGAGGAATGGAAAATTTCGTAGAGAGAGCCGGATTAAGCCTTGTAGAGGCCCGTAGGCAGTGCGAATATCGGGGCCGCTCTAACCTTTTCAATTCAACACATTTTATTACATAAATAAAATAATCCATGAGCAGCAGAACTCTCTCACTAAATTCGTATTTTCACTCAAATAAAAATATAAAAACGGGGGAGTGAGAAAAAAGTTAAGATCTACAAAAGGCAGTTTCCTAATATACCGAAATTTTCCCATACTTTTATTATATTGTTCTGCCTCTCCCCTTATCTTCGATACAGAAAACATTTCATACCGAATTTCAGCTCATTTGACCCAACCGGAGCCCCTGGAATATTACATATATATTTTCAGCCCTATAAATTAATATGGTGGAGCTGTAGAGATGCGCAAAACTTCAAAAACGCTGAAATTTCAGGTAAACATACCGAAATTTTGACTGCCATTTACCCATTAGTTAATGGTATCATTCTGTCTGGAAGAAAGTCCCACATACAGGGCCGCTGGAGGTGCTCAAATGTAGAGGGGGGGAGATATATATATATATATATATATATATATATATATATATATATATATATATATATATATATATATTCATATATCAGACATCTCCAAAACATCCAGAATTGAGCTCTAGGGGTTATGAAACGGATAGAAAACGCAGTCCCGCCGCTCACCGCCGACATTTGACCCGCTGCAACAATCTATTTTTTTCGGCGAAAATACTACTAAAATCCTCCGTTTTCTGTCTCTGCACAGTAAAGTAAATTTGTGATGGAGCCACCCTGTTCACTTCAATACAGATTTTATTATAATAAATCGAATTTAATAGATAGGCAAGATAGGTAACATTTAATTAAATTTTATACTAACACCAAATTTTAATATCTCAGTACTAATGTATGTCATTTATTAAAACAAAACTATTCATAGATAATGAATAAACCCAAAATGAAAAAAAGGAAGAAAAATATTAGAAATGGTACAAAAACGTTTTTTGAAATTTATTCATTTTAAATTAATATGCAAAAGCAAAGCCCAAAATGAGACTTAAATAATTGTAATGACATAAATGGAAAAATCCAATAAACAAGCTAAGAATCTCAAAATTAACATAAATAAATTTAAAAAAAATAAATAAAGAAATCATGTGTCGATATTATTATTTTTTATTATTATTTATTTATATTAATTTTGAGACTCTTGGCTTCTTTATTGGATTTTTCCATTTATGTAATAAGAATTATTTGCATCTCATTTTTAGCTTCTGCTTTTGCATATTAATATATTTTGTGGAATAGCCGCGTATCCACTGTTATCTTTATAAGGACCTTCCTCTTCTGTGTATATAAGCTTTCCTTTTCCTCTTGTATTTTTCTGATCTTATCATATTTAATTACATAATTTATTTTTTTGATATTTTATTCATATCTGGGATTTTAGTATATTTCCTTTTTTTTTTTTTTTTTTTTTTTTATGATTAGCTGTTTGTAACATTTATTTTAAATATTACAGAGTATATCCAGAAAGAGGACTAGCACTTACATATTTTTTAAATACTTTCGGGATAAAGCATCCTATTAGCCAACGCAGCGAAATGGCCACAGTATTTCATTTGATGAAACTAATAAAAAATTTTGTCGATGACAGCTCTACACCGAATAAATTGAATTTTAGATTCAGTAGGACTTGTAGCAGGGTGACAGATGATTTTCATTTGCCAGTTTGGCCTCTTGCTCACCGGTCAATAAAATCTCAAATATTTGGAATTTAATAAATAATGAAAAGGAATTAGATTTTTCTCATAGTTTATGCACACTACTATTGGAAATATCATTTAATCCATTTTGAAAAAGTCTCTGTGCTGACTGATTTTTTTTTTCCTTTTCTTTATTATTATTGTTTTTATTTTATTTCGTTTCTTTTCTAATTTTTATTATAATTTCATTATTATTATTACTCATTTTGTGATGTATATGCATGATACATTTGAGAATGAATGACAACCTGACATTGGGCACAACACCTGTTGGTGGGTTATGTAAATACATAAATGATAAGTAATAGATCAGTAAAGAAAATTGATTTAAGTTTTGACAATGATTCATTTCTCCATTAACTGTTTAAAATCATGATAATCAGTTAGAAAAACGCATTAAAAATATTCAATTATTAAATCATTTCAAAACATTAATTTTCCAACAATGAAATGGGGCCCACACATCAAGAGCAAACAAAAAACGCTAAACCAAAGACTAAAACTGTTATACTCACTTCTTTCAAGATCTTCGAAATTGAAACTTAGACATAAATTGAACACATACACTTACTCAAGCCCATGTGGACCTACGCTTCACAGATATACGGGACAGCCAAAAAAACTCACATATAAAAACTTCAAATTTTTCAGTCAAAAGTTTTTAGGACTATCACCAAAGCTCCTTTGTACGTCAGCAACTTTACGTTACATACAGACCTCAATATGCCAACAGTTAACGAACACATACGGACCCACTACAAACGATTTCACGATAACTTACACGGACATCCTAACACACTCATACAAGACATGGCGACAACCCAAATGCCCGACAAAACCCGCAGAAGGTTGAAGAGGAGCTGGACGAGGGATCTCCTAACCTAATATAGGATAATCACGAAAGGAAGAGGTGCCGCTGGTTACCACTCTTTATCATGCCATTTATGCCACGTAACATGTTCTTAGCCAGCACATTCACTGGTTGTCTCATCGGCAGGTGTGAATATAGAAATAAAGCCCCCCCCCCCTCCAAAAAAAAAGGATAGATATCTCTTCAATTTTCAAAATTTATCCGAATGTATTTAAGAGATAGTTTCATCGATTTAATCAAAACATTTTTCAACACCATCCATTTATATAAGTGGGCACTATTTTCTAATTTTGAAATTTCGAAAAACTTAGCATAATTGACGGCTCTAATTACTGAAAAAAAATGTAAAATTAAGAAATAAAAGTGTAATACAAAAATATATCGATGTTCAACTTTACAAATGTTGTTGGTGCAAATTTTATAATTTTAAGTAAAAACAGATTTAAGATTTGAGTGCATCCTGTAATTTCATAATTATTAAATTCTCTGTTTTTTTTTTATACATTTGTATATTTTGATGTTATTGTTACACTAGTTTCAAACAGATGTGTAATATAGATCAGACATTATTCAACGGTTTTCAACTCTTAGTGTTGCCATGACCAAATTGGTAGCTACAAGTTCTGAGAAGTTGACCATCGATATTGTCTATGATTCAACGTAGCGAAGCCGGGAATCCCCGAGTTTTCTGTTTTATGTCGTCAGTGCAATGGCTAAATGGCCTATCTGAAAAATTGTGATGAATTAAGGTGGCTAATTTCTTATTTAGATTGGTCGTATCCTTAATTAAAGAAGTCACATATTCAGTTAGGTATTTTTGGCATTGCGAAGGGAATAGAAAGTAGAATAGAACGTAGAATAGAATGTAACTCCAAAATAGCAAAATTTGCAGATACACTTCTTTGGTATTGGACCGACCTGGATCGAACCTGGTCTAGTCATATCGCGCTTAAAACTTTATTTTTGAATTTTTTTTTTTTCATTTCTCCAAAATTAAAATAATTATTAATATTTTAAGATATAAATTTGTAGTAACATGTATAAAATTTACTGTTTTGAACGTCTAATTCTGTAACTAAGTTACATTTTATGGCCAGATTATGGTGATCTGTAATTAATTTTGATGTTTGATACATATAAATTTTATTAAATAATAATTTTTTATTTTTTCCAGAGCCCCTTATTACGCTTCTGAATACGGTATTATATGCATATATGCATAAATTCTCGAAAGCGGATATATAAACTCTATCAAAAAACTTTTAATGCATTTTAGTAAATAGTAGAACAAAGTTTATATTTTTTAAAAATACTTTTTCAATTTTGCGCAAGAATTTCACAAATTTGTAAATTCAGCGTTACATACTTTTGTGAAAATATAACTGAAGAGAGAAGTGTGAAACACACGCGAAAAATTCAAAAAAAAAAAAATTAAAAATATAAATTAGGGATTGATAAATTATTTGCCACTTCTATAATTTAGTTTTTATTGATAACTAGTTTCCATTGTTAAACATTCATCTTCAGTTCTAAACATACACTAATATTAAAAAATCAGCTAATTTATATTAATACTAATTTATATTATATTTAATTTTATATGTATAATAATACTAAACTGTATTTTGAATTGCTTATTTTTGAATATTTGTGTTTTTAGAACTGAAGATGAATGTATAACATTCGAAACTAGTTTTCAATAAAAACAAAATTATAGAAGTTTCAAATAATTTATCAATCTCTAATTAGGTTGATCCTTCTATACCATCATGCGGATGTTAACTAAAAATATAAAGTTTCGGTTCATAAATTCCGTCCCCAACTTATGAAATTATAAAAATGTATTAATAGGTCAGATTTTTAATAGGGTTTATTTATCTGCTTTCGAATTGGACATTTGTTAATTAAGGTAATTTATTCACACAGAAATAATATAACAATTCCTGAGAGGATTAAAATATAGACTGAGGCTAAGACGGAAAGATTGAATTAAGTGATAATTGTAAGCAATTATTTACATTTTATTTACATTCTAGGGTTCGATCTTTGATCTAGTTCTTTTAAATATGATTTTTTTTTTTCAAAATAACATTAATTAAAAAATAAGGTTTTGAGCGCGATATGACTATACCAGGTGAATATACCAACTGTGCTACGATGTGAAACATAAAGTAATCAGTGCTGGCAACCTAAATAATGAAAGTACCTGGAGTTAAGTTGGAATGCGTTCTGAAATAATATTGAAACATTCGGGGGATCAAGACGATTGGGGGCCCTACTTAGTAAACAATTTAACCCTAAATGGTACGATCGTTTGTCCCTTAAAAATTAACCTAAAATCTCTGTTAAACAAATGAAAAATACATCAATCTATTTTCTTTACGGGCCATGGAGCCCCTAGGAGGCGCGGGAACCATAGGCAATTGGTTACATTGCCTTAGGAGATTATCCGGTACTGTTTGTTCAGGAAACGTTGGATTGTTGTGTATCAGATTAATACAAAAGGCAGTGCTCCATGTAAAATTCAGCAGGATCCGGAAGTATAAAGTTTTACGAGAAAAGATAAACTGTGAGGAGAAGAGGAAGGAATGAATTAAAGATAAGAATAAAGGTAGCGAAGAAGGAACGTAACGTCCTGACTTGAGTCCTCCTCGACAATCGATACCGCCATTATCCTGTGACTTTCGATGAGTCGATTAATTGAGATTACTGTAATGCTTTAGCCAAATTATGTGCAATTATCGAGGATCAGTTTGAGATTGGCGCTTCGTGGGACACGCGCTTAGATTCCTATCACCACATCGCTCTGATATTACGAGTCGAGCTGCCAACTGATTGGAGCTTGGTCTATCCTTCGTTCAGTCATAATTTTATATTCCCAACCTACTATTTTCCTAATAGTTTCTAATCGAAATACTCTGGAAATATCTTAATACCATGTCCCTCACCCCTTTAAATATCACACGACATTCTATTCTTGATTTTTTTTAAAATATACCGAAACTGTGCAATAAGAATCAATATTAAATTTAAATAAAGGGTATTTGTATTACAAATAAAAAATTACTCTTCGATATTAAATAGAAAATAATATAATCACTACTTGTAGTCCGAGTACCTCCCCCTCCCCCCAATTAGAGTAACGAATTTTGCGATCAATAGTTTATCGATTGATGTAACAGAATTTTGAATGCACTAGAAACTTTGAAAATGTATGCCAAAATTTACAATTTATGTTTTTAACATTTTTATACATAAAACTATATTTTTTTTTTTAAATTTTTACTTCCTTGTACGCATTAAAGGAAGTATTGTAATCGCGAAAATTTTCGGTTTTCAGATTTCGACGGAAATATCCATTTTGACCATCCCTGAATCAATTTTAAGAAATTTCGTCGTGACGTCTGTACGCACGTTCCTTCGTACGTATCTCGCAAACTCAAAAACGGTTAGCCGTAGAAAGTTACAATTTTGTTTTTTGAATTATTGTAAAATGTAGTTGTTAACCTCCCTTTTTGGTCACTGCATGATTATTGGAAGAAGTACTTTACTTAAAGGTCATTATAGATTTTCATCAAAAATTATATTAAAATATAATGAAAAACTTCTCAAATTTGGCATACAGGTTTTAAATATTAATATAAATAATATAATAAATTGTTATTTAAATTGGCAAACAGGAAGTGGTACTTTACTTGAAGGTCATTATTGATTTTCATCAAAAATTATATTAAAATATAATGTAAAGCATCTAAAATTTGGTAAATTAGAATTTTATACCAGTATAATTAATATAATAGATTTTTATTGAAATTGGAGAGCCGAAAGAGGTGCTTAAACTTGAAGATCGTAATAAACTTATATCAAAAGGAAAGTGACATTTAATACAGAGATCATATGGTTCGGGGATAAAGATTTAAACGCGATTTTTTTCCACTCTAATTAAACAATTTTATTACTTGTTTTAAGTGTTAAAATTGAGTGTAAAATACTTTTCTTCGCTGCCCATTTGTGAACTGAACAAGCCTGCAGCAAGAGAATAAGATATAAGTTAAGCGTGTTCTTCCGCTTAAAATATTTAAACCGTCTATTTCCAATGCTTTATCTAGTGATATTGACAGTTTCAATATTGTCAAAGAACACGAAGAAATATCTTGGGGACTTATTACCTACTGAAAGACAACGACATATAATAACGGAATGAGACCTCCAGAAACAAGAGCTTATGTGTGTGTGTGTGTGTGTGTCTGTGTGTGTGTGTCTCTATATGTCAATAAATGGACGTCCTGACAGTGAGTGTCTTTTTTGATAACTGCTCTCTTCGAAAACTAGTAACCAAAGTCAGGGTAACTTTTTGAGCCACCGATTTATTGCTCTAATAGGCGTACAAGGGGTGTCTACATCAGATATTTTTTTTAATGTAAAAGATTGATTTACTAATGAATTTAAATTTACTCCTTTAGTAAGATACGCATCCTACGTACAGGAAAATTTTAATTACAACGAAAACGCACTAAGTTAAACTAAACTTTTTTTCCTGTAATAAAAGAGGGGGTTCGTTAAATTAAATTTTATGAGTCAGGTTCAGAACCATATGTTAGTGTCTTAGACTCAGGGTGTAGAAACGAACAGATGTTGATTTTACTGTTTATATTCCTTTATTCCGTTAAAAAAATATTTATAAATTTTCAACAATAAATTTAAGATTTCAATTTAATATTTAATCACAAGAAGGGAATTCGGAGAGTGAGAAAAGTAAATTAAAGTAACCATTGTAATAAAAATTGAATTATGACCGAATAGAGTTGAAAGAAGTAGGCCAGCTAATAAAATTACATTAATAGAGAATCGATTCATAATGTATCATCTGCTCTATCGATATCAATACTTCCTCTTCCTCCTATATAATTCACAACTAGTTCTGACATCCGGGTCTATTCTTGAACTAGGTATATCAACTTGAACAAAAGCAATATCACACTGGGATAGCGGAATATCAAATAAAATTCTTATTTATTAAAAAACAAAGTTTCTAGTAACGAGTGGGTAGAAGAACAAATATAAGAACTATTTTCTTTGGTTCAAATAATTTAAAGTTCGTTCCAATAACTCCGAGGAATGAGATATAGTTCCAAATAATACATAGAGATTTAAGGATACGCACACACGACCAACTTCTGATTTTTACTGTTTTTATTAACTGTTTTATTACTGTTTTTTATTTTATTAATATTAACTGTATATTTTAGAAATGGAATTTAATTTTATGAGATGGAGGACAGTTTCACTATATCAAGGTGGTAAAAAGAAAAAAAATATTGTGATAGAAAGTGATGGAATTCATCCATTATCCAGCCAACGATTGTTGAATTACATACTGCACAGCTGTCTCGGGAAAAATCTTGACAAGTTTTATTAATAATAATAATAATTACTCCCACTGCTTCTTCTTGATGTTCTTCAAGTTTGATGTTCTTGTCGTGGTACAATGGATGCAAACTGTCGAATAGTTCCTTGTACGAATTAAAAATTTTCGGTTTTCAGATATCAACGGAAATATCCATTTTGACCATCCCTGAATCCATTTTGACTAGTTTCGTCGTGATTTCTGTACGTACCTGCGTATCTCGCATAACTCAAAAACGGTTAGCAGTAGAAAGTTGTAATTTTTTATTTAGGATTATTGTAAAATCTAGTTGTAAACCACTTTTTTTGGTCACTACATGATTACCGGAAGTAGTACTTTACTCGAAAGTCATTATTGATTTTCATCAAAAATTATATTAAAATATAATAAAAACTTCTCAAATTTAACATATAAGACTTCCGTATTAATGTAAATAATTCCATAAATTTTGGTTAACATAGGAAGACCGGAAGTGATACTTTACTCAAAGGTCATATTAGTCTTTCATCTAATATTACATTAAAATAAAATGTAAAACATCTCAAATTTGGTAAATAGGACTTTCATATCAATATGAATGTATTTACTAGATTTTGAAAGTCATAATAAACTTAATTAAAATTAAATACATAAATCATATGGTTCGGTAATAAAGTTTACAAACGCGATTTTTTTCCCACTCGAATTAAACATTTTTATTATTTGTTTTAAGTGTTAAAATTGAGTTTTAAATACTGACTTTCCTCCTAATTTGTGAGATGAGCAATTCTGCAGCAGTTGAATAAGATATTAGTTAAGTGGGTTCTTCCACTTAAAATATCGAAACTGTCCATTTCTAATGCTTTATCCAGTGATATTGACAGTTCTAATGTTGTCACGGAACATGAAGAAATATCTTGGAAACTAGTTACCTACTGAAGGAAAACGACATATAATAACGGAATGAGACCTCCAGGAACAAGAGTGTGTGTGTGTGTCAATAGATGGATATCGTTTTTTGAAACTATTAACCAAATTCAGGATCACTTTTGAGCTACCAATTTATAGTTTAATAGGCGTATAACGATGTGATGTGAAAAAAAAAAGGTTTTTCTTAGTAACTAATTTTTTTTTTTTCGAAAACTAGAAAGCGAAATGAATTGAAATTTTGTATACCTGTTTATTTACATTTACCAATATTTATCCTATTATTTACTTAAGGTGTTTTGTGGAGTTAAAGGAGTACTAGGGCCGAAGAAAACAAAATTCTGATGTTAAAAAAAAAAAAAGGAAAAAAGATGTTATAGTCTAGGTCGACAAAAATTTCCCGTCGACAATTTTTATTTGAAAAACTTTTTATTATGCCAATACTTGTTTTTTTATTACGTAGATTACTAAATTTATTACTTTTCTTTCAAGATGCGACAGTTTTACTTTTATTTACTGACGGAACATTTGAGACGATGAGTTCTTCTTGACATTTTAAGGGGAAGAATCCACAACTTAAATCTTATTCTCCTGCTGCAGACTTGTTCATCTCACATATGGAGGGGAAAACCAGTATTTTACTTTCAATTTTAACACTTGAAACAAGTAATAAAAAGATTTATTTGGAGCTGAAAAAAAAACGCGTTTGTAACCTTTATTACCGAAACATATGATCCCTGGATTTAATTTTAATATAATTTTTGATGTAAGTTTATTATGACCTTCAAGTAAAGTACCCTTTTCGGCTCACAATTATCAACAAAAATCTAGTAAGTACATTCATATTGATATGAAAGTCCTATTTACCAAATTTGAAAGGTTTTACAATTATATTATAAAGTAATTTTTGATAAATGTCTAATATGACCTTATAGTAAAGTGCCACTTCCGGTCAGTCAATGCTAATCAAAATCTATTTTGTTATTTACATGATTATGTAAATCTTATATACCGAATTTGAGAAGTTTTTCATTATATTTTAATATATTTTTTTATGAAAATCAATAATGACCTTCAAGTAAAGTACCACTTCCGGTAATTATATAGTGACCAAAAAGGGAGGTTCACAACTAGATTTTACAACAATCCTAAATATTGAAAATTTTTAACTTTCTACGGCTAATCGTTTTTGAGTTATGCGAGATACGCACGTAAGTACGAACGTACGTACAGATGTTATGACGAAACTTGTAATAATGGATTCAGAGATGGTAAAAATGGAAAATTTCCGTCGAAATCTGAAAACCGAAAATTTTCGCGATTATAATATTTCCTTTTCTTCGTACAAGTATAAAACGAAAATAACAGCCGACAAAATTTCGACGTCCGTGATGCTTAGTTCTCTGGAACACAAGCGTTAAGATATCACGTTTCTTATCCAAGCGTTAGTGGATATTTGGGACTTGCGGCAAGCGAGGGATGTTCTAAGAAAAAGTTAGAAAGGACAAGATGGCTGAGGGAAGAATGGAGAAGGCCAGGAATGGAAAATGGAGGAGGCAAAGAAGTTTGATTAATGCCTTCTCTTTCAACAGAATTCTTCTTTAAGGCTTCTTTGATGAATTATCTCCTGCTGTGGCTAATATTTACTAAATAGCTGCCATTAGCAGGTCAGGTCTGGGGGCGGTGCAGTTTAGGGCGTTACTCTCTTGGAATTGCCCAGACAAAATAAAGATATTATTTTCCCAATAAGATCCAAACCGGCGAGAAGAAAGTTGATATATAAATATCAAAATTAAATATTTCGGAAGGCTTCATAATACTAAAACTCCAAAATGGTCGATTTTCGATTCGCTTTCGTTTCGACATGGATACCTAACCCTCTCATACATTGAATATTTGAGTTCCATTTATAAATAATTTCATTGATTCATTATTTTCAGTACCTATTTCATTCCTCAATTTTTTTTTTTTTTTTTTTTTTTTTAACAAATAATTTATTTCTATTCCGAAACTATAATAATAATCTTTTTAATATAATTTTAAAAAGTTCACATAAACATTGCTTGAAATAAACTCAGCAGCATTCACTTCTTCATATCTTTTCCCATTTCAGTACAATAAAATAGGTTTTTAAAGAATTTTAGTACAACAATTATGTAAACTACCAACATATTTTAACTTTGCCAAGTTGCAAATATATTTTGAAAGTTTCGGTTTAGTTTTCATGGAAACATTTTCATTCCATTAAATGATATGAAAGTAGAAATTATTAAGTTAATTTCCGCTTTTGTATTATTAAATTACTTTATTACAGAGCATATTGTTTACAACAGATTGGCGGATTGGTGGGAGGAGGTTCGGTCGCATCCGTCTCTTTTCGGATGCGCTCGGTTGTGCTCCTCATAAAATACAACGTATCTTTGCTAATACTGGTCCGATTTTGATGATTTTTAATTTGTTCTTTAAATAATTTGATAACCTTTCATACAAATCTATACATAATTTAATATAAATTTCATGCTTTTTAAGTGGAGCACAAAAAAAATATTCTTTTTTTCATTCTCATAACTTTTTTCCCTGAACTTTTTCGTTGATATACTACATACATGAAAAGTTAAAGGTCTTTAAGGTGAAGGACATTAGGCAAGTTTCACCAAAATCGTTGGAGCCGTTTACGAGAAAATTGTAAAATCCGTGATATAATAGCTACTTCCGGTGAAGCTTAGTATTATTTTCTTAAGAAAATTAATATATTTAACAACTTTCTAATTTTAATTAATCGAATATATTAATTAATGAGATAAAAATATTTTGAAAAAACCCTCTCAAATAACAGAAAATAACTAACTAGCCGACGCACGATGACTGAAAAACATAAGATGGCTCAAATCGTGGACAGAGATAGCACGTCTCACATGAGTAACTTTAAAAAAAATATCAAATCGACGTAGCACATTACAGTTTCACATATACTGACGTAAAAGAGACGAAGAAACATTAAATATATTTATCTTCTAGTTATTTTGTTAATTTTCGGTGCCATGCTCTTAGATCAGTAAATATAAAGCGAAGTATATTGTATAAAGCGAAAACGCCATTCGGCCACCATGTATTTTCAGTTCTCGTCCGCATGATAGTATAGAAGGATCAATCTAATTGGTCAGTTGACATCCGCATGATGGTATAGAAGGATCAATCTAATTAGGGATTGATAAATTATTTGCCACTTCTATAATTTTGTGTTGCATACTTGAGTCAACTTGGAAAATAGATAGTCTTTCCGTTCTGCATTCCTTGGCTCTGTAATGAACTGTTCGGAGATAAAATCAAATTTCGAATTTCTTAGCCTTGAGTCGTTGGGTGGTGTAACATGCGTTATACCTTGGCTCGCTTCATAATCAGTTGACATCCGCATGATGGTATAGAATGATCAATCTAATTATGGATTAATAAATTATTTGACACTTCTATAATTTAACAAATTATAGATAATAAATTAACAAAATTATACAAGTTGCAAATAATTTATCAATCCCTAACCAAGTATTTTATTTTATTTTACATCACTTCGACGTTTTGGCCAACTTGGGCAATTCTCAAACTTCAATAAGCACACCAGACGGACGCAATAACTCAATAACGGAAAAGTAAAACGAAAAATGGAAGCAATTAATACAATGTTGACTTTTGTTTTTGATATAACAATAAAATGAAGTACGTTTTACATGACTTGAGAATGGTCCAAGTTGGCCGAAACGTCGAATTGATGTAAAATAAAATAATTAGGTATTGATAAATTATTTGCCACTTCTATAATTTACTTTTTATTTAAAACTAGCTTCGAATGTTACATACTCATCTTCAGTTCTAAAAACATAAAAAAATTCTTTTCAATTTTTTAATTTTTGTGTGTTTTTAGAACTGAAGATGAGTGTATAATATTCGAAACTAGTTTTCAATAAAAACGAAATTATAAAAGTGGCAAATAATTTATCAATCCCTAATCAGATTGATCCTTCTATACCATCCGGTCTAGAAGTCAGCGGTTCTTGCTCGGCCATGTTTCGTACTGTCACAAGATTTTTTATTAGCGCCTAGAGGACACTGTCTCACTGTCGAGACATTATACCCACGATAGTAAACTGTCACTACGGAAACGAAGGTTTAGAAGAGTAAAGTAGAGGATCTGGCCGAACAGTTCCGCTCTAACTCGCTGTGAATTAGTCATTAGTGCACTCTCATTAGCTCTGCCACTATTCGCCGCCAATTGACTCGACTCAGCTATGAATCGATTCTTGGATTATTAAACTAATGACCTATCGATAATTTGTGGCATTAATATGACTTGGTAGTTGGGTACTATATCTAAAGGAATATAATTTAAAGGTTAACTTTGTGTCAACCAAGCACTGACTAACTTTATCTTATGAACTGTATTGATCTAATACCCAACTATAATTTGTCTCTTTCCCAACTTTAGTAACTTAGGTTTCGTTATTATCCAAACTATTTAGTTACACATATCACTTAGATATATGTAGTTCTTTAGTTATATTATATTCTTATTTTGTAGCGAGGTATATTCCATAATTATCATTTCCTGCATCTTTCGTAAAATTTAGTATTATCATGTTTAGTTGACATCCGCATGATGGTATAGTAGGATCAATCTGATTAGGGATTGATAAATTATTTTCCAATTCTATAATTACTTCTAAAACTAGTTTCGAATCTTATACATCCATCTTCAGTTCTAAAACACACACAAAAATTTAAAAAATAAGCAATTCAAAATACAGTTTGGTATTATTATACATATTAAATTAATATGTATGTATATATTAATATTAAATTTATATTATATTTAATTTAATATGCATAATAATGCCAAACTGTATTTTGAATTGCTTAGTTTTGAATTTTTATATGCTTTTAGATCTGAAGATGAATGTATAAGATTCGAAACAAGTTTTCAATAAAAATAAAATTATAGAAGTGGAAAATAATTTATCAATCCCTAATTATCATATTTGTATATCTTATTCTGATTTTTTTTTTTATAGTATATGTAATATATTTTTTTATATTACTTTCATTATACTTATTGTTTACTTATCATATATATTTTTATAATCTATTTTTTCCTAAGTAATTTATTTTAATCAATAATACATTATGGATAGAATTGTTAATCTTTGTAAATATATATATATATATATATATATATATATATATATATATATATATACATACATAGTAACCGTTGACCGTAATTTTCTTATTATATTTATATTCAGGTACGTTATAATATTTAGGTAAATGAATTTTATATTTCAATAAATGTTTTAATCTCGAAAATGGTCCCATGTATGTTTTTAATGATTTTTAGTAATACTTGTACGCACAGTTAAGAGTATTTAGAAATTTTCGATGAAAGAGATATGTTTCCTCCACTATCACTATGATTATTTCATAAGAAATATGTTGAGAACGCAAATGTGGATTCAATATAAGCAACTTTTTCGTCAAAATCGACTAACCGGAAGTGCCACTTTATATAATCGATTTTGCACTTTTTTACAATTTTCTCGAAAACGGCTCTAACTATTTTGATGAAACTTGGCTAAATTATTCTTCATAAAGGCCTTTAACTTTTCATTTATGTAGTAAATCACCGAGGAATCGCAGAGAAAAAAGTTATGATGAAAAGTAATATTTTATTTGTGTATAGCTTAAAAAGTGTGCATTTTAATGTAAATTATGTGTAGAATTGTATGAAAGGTAATTAAATTATCTAAAAAATAATAAAAGAATCATCAAAATTGGACCAGTATTACCAAAGATACAGCGCATCGGAATAACCGGAAGTAGCTATTATATCATGGATTTTACACTTTTTTTTTTAGAATGTGATGAATATTCTATATCTGGTTCATATTCAAATTCGAGAACATTCGAGACGATTATCGATGATTGCGTTAATGCACGTTGTATTTGCATCCACTGTTGATTTACGTAAAACGTAAAATGTTTACTAATACAAGCACATAATTTGAGAAATATAGAATTTGTTTATAACTTGACTAAAGCGCTACCTATCGGATTCCTGGCATCGCTACAAACCATCGTCTCGAATACAAAAATATATTGTGTGAATATGACATAAATCATTACACTATCACAAACAGACGCAGCAACGATTATATATATATATATATATATATATATATATATATATATATATATATATGGAATTTGGTTTGATAGATAGGGTTTATATGGAGTATAGTGCTTACACTGAGCAGAGCAGAAAATCGATATGGGCTGATGATCGAGTCGCGTGTCCCCTAATCGATTTGTTGTCGCCTCTTGTGACTGTCCTCTTATTATTGTCTTCTAGTTGGCCACTTGGGTACCTCTGGTTGATTAGAGTTGGATATTTCCAAGTACAATTCATCACCAATGGCTGAGTTATTCCTAACCATTGGAATAAAATGAGTCCAATGTGTGACATTAATCATAATCATACTATTATATAATAGTAGAACCTGCTTTTCATTTGTATCCGCTAACTACTGAACCAATCTTTACCATATCTTAACTACACCATTTTCTCGGAAGATTTAATAATTATATAAAATCTACCGATTTATCTTTAAAGTATTATTTAAATAGAGATTAATAAATTGCTAAGAGAAAAAGTGTTCTTCTTGGATACATATCGCAGCCATGACAACTTCATACATGACGAAAAAATCTTTTTAATAAATGTTATTATTGGTCAAAAAATAAAATAGGACGGTAAAAAAAAAATGGTGTATGAACGTGAAACTGATTTGAGTAAAATTTTACTGCTCTTTAGGTACATTGTCAATACTGCGGCTCTGTTCTTTGAAAATGTTTGCAAGGAATGAGATTGAACAACTTTATTATTATAATTATCGGTTATTATTTTATACGTTATTTTATATTTTAGGGGATCAATAACTTTAGTTATATTTAAAAAAAGAGTTATTACAATTTGTATTGTCTTTATATGTAATAATGTTTGTACAATAATGTATTGTTTGCTGATTTCTATTTCCCATATTTTTTACTGAATTGAAGTGGAATAACTTTAAATTTCTACACTTTTTATTCTAATCAACACAGTCATTGGAACGGGTCCCCACCCTCCGGCAATTATTAAAAAAAAATGAACAGTTTTGAGCCAAATTGCCTGTAAATTAATTTTAATAGAAAATGGATCAAGGCAAAGGTACTGCAGGAAGAAAACGAAAATGGCAAGCGAGCGTATCATTACAATGAACTTTAAATTGATTAAATTAGTAATAAAAATTTATGAGATCTAAAACCAAAAATGTAATGTGTCTTTTGTCGGAAAAACGTTAAAGAAATTAGAAATTAATTTAAAATAAAACATGTGTATTTTAATATATAACCTCAAAAATAAAACAATAAATACATCTAAATCTGAGGATAAAATTCAGCGATGTGTTCCAATATCTTTTGAAACAAGCACTCCTTCTCATACTTCCTTCATAGAAATTCGCAAAGATAGGACACCAATATGAAGAGCTCTGTAGAAACTTTAAACATACCTTAGTATATGCATCATCAATTCTTATGTGTTCACTTAACTAGAATATATTCATCTTGTTCCGGTTAAATGTAACAATTAAAAAAATATCTCAGTTAACATATGATTTAATTAGAATATAATTAACTTCTTAGATAACAGCTATATTGTTATAACTACTTAGATAACATGTATCAGTTATAAAATATAACTGGCATGTCTTTTCGACATAAGACCCAAAATAATACTGTGTGAGTTGACATCCGCATGATGGTATAGAAGGATCAATCTAATTAGGGATTGATAAATTATTTGCCACTTCTATAAATTTGTTTTATTGAAAACTAGTTTCGAATGTTATACATTCATCCTAAGTTCTAAAAACACACAAAAAATTCAAAAATAATCAATTCAAAATATAGTTGGTATTATTATACATATTAAATTACATAAATCAGTTATATAAAACATTTATGAATTATGAATTTAATTAAGACAAGAAATCAGATACGTGTTGGTACTCACCAAGGTTTAAATGGATTATATCAAACAGAAAAGTTTGTTCTGGTTCCTTCTCGCATTGAACTAACAATGAACGAGAGATAGGCAGGATGTAGTTAGGTAGACGGTTTAAGGGTCAGGATTTTCTCAGTAATGCCGGTGAGTAATTGTTTTTCCTATTGTAGGTGGGAATAAATTTAAGATTGGATTATTGGAGATATTTATTTGGTCATTTAAGCAAAAATCTGGATTGGATTTGAAGGATTTTATTATTTCAAGTGCTTCATATATATTTAATATGAGACTGTTTTCAGCGTGATGATATCAACGTGATAATACTGTGTGGGTTCATTTTGTCTATCTATCAATCAATCTATTCATCTCTCTCTCTCTCTCTCTCTCTCTCTCTCTCCCTCTCTCTCTCTCTCTCTCTCTCTCTATATATATATATATATATATATATATATATATATATATATATATATATATATATATATATATACATAAAACACTTTCACTTTTTATATTATTTAGTGATTTTCTTGACCATCTAAATGGTTAATTAATGGCAATCTTCAAGTGATATTTTATTCGTTTTACTAAAATAATAAAATTTGAGTCAATGTTGTTATTATTAAAGAAGTAACAAAAGTAATTGTAAATATGATGTCAACAATAATGGGAATATTTTATGTAAGTTATGGGTTACAGTTAAAATTTTAAGTTTATACTTAATAAATATGGTGGATGTTCTTTTTATATAGCTCATATGTTTCTGACTTTATAGCAGCCGTATCCTGTGGCTGTGTTTAATATTCAATGCGATAAGTTTGACAGTAAAAGAGAAAAATGGAAGCAAAATAAATATCAGAAATTTATTAGGGTCCGCTTTATCGGTATTACTTCTCAACACAGATTCCTTCTGTTTCTCTTCTTTGACTAGTCTTTTATCTTCTTACACATTATTTATTTTTTAAAAGTTATTTTACCATATTTTATAACGAGAAATATTTTTTTCTAATGTAGTATATATATCATTATAAATCACATTATATTCTTTTTACAAATGCGTGTAACCATTTTTAACGGGCGTCAAAAAAGGAGGATATCAGTTTGTCTTTATACTCTATGCATGTCCAGTCACAACTTGGCCATTATTGAACCGATTTCTGTTATTTTTTTTTTAATCAAAACGTCATATTTGTGATCAATCATATCGTATTTATGATGTTATCAATAAAGGTTTTGATGGGATTTAAAATAACAATTTTTACTTCTTTTTTTTTCGTCTAAAAACTGGTTATCTCCATCCGTAAAAACCGATCGGTTGTAATTGAAGGTAAAATTCTCGGAATAACCGATAACAGGTTATTTTCACAACAACCAACATCACCAGGGTTTATGTATAAAACATAATTCCATGCTTATATATAAAAATAATTGAACATAACTTATAGTTGGTAGAACTGATAAGGGCACGTGCTGGCTAGATATGCATTCAGCCAAATTCGTTCCTTACTTAAGTTCTTTTTTCGACACAATTCATGAACAACGAGTATGAACATGTTTGTATCCAATGTTTTTATGTCAGTCCCACTAGTTGTATTTGAATGTCTTTAAATGCCTTTAAAGTCAGTAGAAGCTTCAAATTTCGGTTTTATTTATTTAAATGAGCATAAAACCTACAAGTATTTTATGCAAGTTACAAACTTATGAAAAGCTTTTATGATCCTTAACTATCTTTTGCAAGTGTCATACATCCAATAGAATAATTTGGGCAATGTTAAATTTAACTTTAATTTAAATAACATTTATAACAAGAATATAGTATAATAATAAGTTGACATCCGCATGATGGTATAGAAGGATCAATCTAATTAGGGATTGATAAATTATTTGCCACTTCTATAAATTTGTTTTATTGAAAACTAGTTTCGAATGTTATACATTCATCTTCAGTTCTAAAAACACACAAAAAATTCAAAAATAAGCAATTCAAAATATAATTTGGTATTATTATACATATTAAATTAAATGTAATATAGATCAGTATTATAAAATCTTTATGAATTATGAATTTAATTAAGACAAGAAATCAAATACATGTTGGTACTCACCAAGGTTTAAAAGGATTATATCAAACAGAAACGTTTTACTAGTTTCTTCTCGCATTGAACTAATACTGAAAGAAAGGTAGGCAGGATGTTTATAGGTAAACGGTTTAAGAGTCGGGGTTTTTCCAGTAATGACGGTGAGTAATTGGTTATTCTGTTATAGATGGGAATAAATTTATGATTGGACTATTGGAGATATTTATTTGGTCATTTAAACAAAATTTGAATTTAGTGTTTTTAGAACTGAAGATGAACGTATAACATTCGAAACTATTTTTCAATAAAACAAATTTATAGAAGTGGCAAATAATTTATCAATCCCTTATTATAATAATAATTACTTTGTGGTAATACAAATAATAAGGTAATGCATTCGTATAACATCGTGTCTGGAAATTTAATTAAATGTTCCAAAACTATTGTTTAAAACGAACAATTCGTGAATCGAGTAAATTGATTTGTTCAAATGAAACAGGACAAAATATCCATTTCAATCACAAATGAAATATTCCATGTAGTATTGCAACCATTTATTCGAAGTAGTAGCAAATAAAAGGTATTCTTCTAGACTTTTGTTTGAATGGGTTACGTGAGTCAGCACAATACAACAATCATTCAAATCCCAAAGACTTTTTGAGAATGTTGTATAACAAAATTGTTATAAAATAAGTTTTTTATTACATAATGTGGACCCAGCATAAGAATCAAAATCCTAATATTTTCTAGCAACACGTTCAAACCTGAAAATTGTTTGATTTCTAAATCAAAGTTCCAGATCATAGCCAATATCCTTTAATTTCGTTTGCATTTTTATTGATTCCTTAATCATGTACTCTTTAATTTTTCCTAATTGTAATTCTTCTGATCTTTTTGAATATTATCAAAAGCATCATTAAACCAGTAAAAGTTATTAAATGAAAATAAAAACTTTTGTCTAGATCGAAAATATCGCATAAACTACACAAAAATATCTGATGTGGACAACACATGACTTCCTTGTACGCCTATTAAACTATAAATCGGTGGCTCAAAAAGTGATCCTCAATTTGGTTAATAGTTTACGAAGATTGCAGTATCTCAAAAACGACACTCGGCGTCGCGGCATCCATCTATTGACACACACATATACAAATGGGGAGGAAAACCAGTATTTTACATTAAATTTTAACACTTAAAACAAGTAATAAAAATGTTTAATTGGATTGGAAACCAAATTGCATTTGTTACCTATATAACCGAAACATATGATTTATGAATTTAATTTAAATATAATTTTTGATTTAAGCTTATTATGACCTTCAAATAAAGTACCATTTTCGGCTCACCAATTTGAACCAAAATATAGTAAATACATTCATATCGGTATAAAAGTCCTATTTACCAAATTTTAAATGTAGTTTTTCCTAATTGCAACTCTTCTGATTTGAAATTTTACAATATTTTGTTATCTATTATTATTATTTTGTTATAATTAATTCGTTAACTAGATATTGAAAAACAATAAAATAAAACATTCAACAATCTTTAAATACTTCAAAACTTTAATTTTCGTCTCGAAGTCTTTTACTTGAATTCCAACGATCCAGTGCTAGCTGTATCTAAGAGCCTCTTTGGAATCGATTTAGGAAGGTGAGTGATGCAGAGGTAAGTACCTTGATATCGATCCAATGACCAATCACCGGCTCTTGTGGACACCTTCCAATAGATTTCAATTATCGATACATCGAAATGAGAGTGCGCAACAATGATGATTGTATTGCAGCACTGTGCAACCGTCTGTCATATAAACAAACCTCAACGCGTCATTTCGCCAATTCACAGCAACTGCGATGTTTACAGTGGACTTCAAAATATTCGACTGGTCCATCTTAATTACCAGTGAAATCATAAATGAAAGCAACTTCACCAAAATGAGAAACAAGAATTTGTACAACGTTTCTAAAAAGTAGAAGCACGACTCTCGAAAACTATTATATATGATGTATACTTATTATATTTCGTAAATATAATTGTTTGCATATTATATATTCTTGTTTAAAAACACAATGTTCACTGCCATTAATAGATTTGGTCTAATTATTTCGATTAAATGTTCGATCGAGACAGAGGTCTCTACGCATGTGCGATCTACGTCTTCCCTCCTCTGATTGGCCGCGCTGTGCTTCCGTTCTGACGTCAGGTGTGACCTGGCCATCTTGTTTCTCTCCTGCTCTCACTTAGCGCCATCCTGGACCTCTTCAACTTATTTCTCTGATACCAGATAAATTATCAATAGCCCTCAGGATGAAGTTAATTGGAAAAATGCGATCTGGAGGTAAGAAGAGATATTATTCGTGTTTTGACACTAGGGGAATTTTAGAGCTCCAATTCATTCTCTATTTAAGCCAAATTTGATCTGCTTGCCTTTCTGTCCTATTTCAGTCTTAAAACGATTCTTGAAGGCCTTCTGCCTTCCCAAAGCGCATATAATTAATGAAAGTGGACACTAATAAGAAATCAGACAGAACCCTTGGTACCTGCCACAAAGTGGCCTATAAGGTTTATATTTTAAGGGAGAAGTTGGTCGGGGGGGGGGGGGGGGGGGAGGGGGGGGGGAGGGGGGGGGGGAGGGAGGAGAGGGGAGGGAGGGTGCGGTCAAAAAGTTCTTCTTTTTTCATCACATAGGATTTTGACCTATTTTGTTTTGGCGGCTTACATTACTTTATATTTTACTCCTTCATCTCATAATTATTTAATTACAGCAATGTCAACTTCTTTAACATCATTGTTATCTTTTGTATAACTCGTCACATCATAACTACCTCTGTATGCTTTACATATTACCAAACCTTCATACTATTTGTCCTTTTAATTAATAGGTTTCATATATTTTACTATTTCCTGTTTAAATAACACATTATTTTAATTTCAATTAATTTTTACATTGGTATTTTATTTTATTTTAATTTTTAATTAGTCACTTATATTATGTAATTTGGTGTTATCTTTTTCTTTTTATATTTCATCCTTTTTTTTATCTTAATTGTAATTTCTGTTTTTAAGTCTGTCATTTTTCATTGTTGTTATTTTGTTTTGTTTTTTAGCCCTGAAGATGTCCTAAAACATAGGCTGAAACGTCGTCACAAAATATATATAAGTTTACTTATAAAAGTGTAACTTTTTGACCGCACCTCCCTCCCCTCTCCTCTCCCCCCCCCCACTCCTTCTCCCCCTCTCCTCCACCGACTTCTTCCTTAATATATACATCTACGGTCACGAAAACTCTATCCCTCAATCCAGTTTTGTCTAGTTTCGTCGTGACGTCTGTACGTACGTTCGTTCGTTCGTGCGTATCTCGCAAAACTCAAAAACGGTTAGACGTGGAAAGTTTAAATTCTGTATTTAGGATTGTTGTAAAATCTAGTTGTGAACCTCCCTTTTTAGTCACTACAGGATTACCGGAAGTGGTACTTTGATTCCCTTCAAAAGTTATATTAAAATATTATGTGAAACATCACAAATTTGGTAAATAAGACTTTTATATCAATATAAAGAATATAATAGATTTTGGTTAAAATTGGTGAGCCGGAAGGGTTACTTTAAGGTCTTAATAAACTTATATTAAAACTCAAAATTAAATTCAATTTTATTGCTTATTTTATGTGTTAAAATCGAGTGTGAAATACTTGTTTTTCTCCACATTTGTGAGCTGAAGAAGTCTGTAGCAGAAGAATAAGACATAAGATAAAGGGGTTCTTCCGTTTAAAATGTCGAACCCCTCGATTTTCAATGCTTTATTCAGTGACATAGATAGTTATAATGTTGTTACGGAACACTAAGAAGTCTCTTGGAAATTTTACCTACTGAAAGAAAACGATATTTAATAACGGAATGAGACCTCCAGAAACAAGAGCTTTTGTGTGTTTCAATAAACGCCGAGTGCCGTTTAGGATCACTTTTTGAGCCATTGATTTATTGTTTAATAGGCGTACAAGGAAGTAATGTGTTGTTCACATCAGATATTATTGTATTGTATTATGCTTTTTCATCGCCATGGTAATCTTTAAATTAAGTACTATTAATTAATAAGAATCTCCATTTTTCCTTAGTTTGTTATTTATTTATTTTTCTAATAAGAGTGTTTTGAAGATCGCGGTTTTTTTAAGAAAGGCCTTCGAACTTATTTTAGATTATTTCCAATATTGTGTATTCTTTTTCAAATATGCATATATTAACACCACTCGTAAGATCAAGTATGAGAATCAGTACTAAATATTCAATCTAATTAAATTATCTAGATATATAACCAGTGAAACAAAAATAAAGATTAAGAACAAATTAAATGCGCTCGATGGGTAAATTGTTTGTTAGTTTTGGTGTGTTATATTGTTAAATTAATACTACCGAAGGAATACAACGATTATTATTGTAGTCAACAGTTGGCAATCGTTTGTAAGATCAATAAGTGTAAGTTAGAGCCTTGATGCTAGAACCAGGTATATACAAATTTTCCATTTTTTTAAAATACATTTTTGCCTGTGGTACATTGTGTTTTTTACTTCCTTGTACGAAGTAAAGGAAGTATTGTAATCGCGAAAATTTTCGGTTTTCAGATTTCAACGGAAATATCCATTTAGACCATCCCTTTACCCATTTTGGCGTCTGTACGTACGTACGTTCGTATCTCACATAACTCAAAAACAGTTATCCGTAGAAAGTTGAAATTTTGTATTTAGGATCGCTTTAAAATCTAGTTGTGAACCTTCCTTTTTTGTTACTGCTTGATCACCGGAAGTGGTATTTTACTTGAAGTCCATAATTGATTTCCATCAAAAATTATATTAAAATACTATGCAAAACTTCTCAAATTTAGTATTTATAACTTATATATTGATTTAAATAACATACTAGATTTTGATCTACATTGGAAAACCGGAAGCGGTACTTTACTTGAAGGCCATATTAGACTTTCATCAAAAATAATATTAAAATATAATGTAAAACATCTCAAATTTGGTAAATAGGACTTTTATATCGATATGAATGTATTTACTATATTTTGGTCAAAATTGGTGAGCCGAAAAGGGTACTTTACTTGAAGGTCATAATAAGCTTACATCAAAAATTATATTTTAATTAAATACATAAATCATATGTTTCGGTAATAAAGGTTACAAACGCAATTTGGTTTCCAATCCAATTAAACATTTTTATTACTTGTTAAAATTAAGTGTTAAAATTGAGTGTAAAATAGTGGTTTTCCTCTCTATTTGTGTGTGTGTCAATAGATGGATGTCGCGACGCCGAGAAACAAGAGCTTTTGTGTGTGTCAATAAACGCCAAGTGCCGTTTTTGAGATACTGTAATCTTCGGAAACTAGTAACCAAATTCAGGATCACTTTTTGAGCCATCGATTTATAGTTTAATAGGCGTACAAGGAAGTCATGTGTTGTCCACATCAGATATTTTAAATACATCTTTGCCTGTGGTACATTGTGTTTTTTGCTGTTTCGATTCGTGCAAGAACCGGATAAAAATCAGTTTTCTGCTGTCTGGTAAATAGGGAAAGACTACATCTTCGGCCAAGAGAAACTCTGTTACGCATTGGTTTAAAAACCAAATATGTCCGGACTTACATTTTTGACACTGATGCTAAAGAATGCATACAGTATTTCTACTTCAAAAGTTTAATTTAGATAAGTTCGGTAATTTGTTGAAAGCCTAAAGGTGGACTTACTTGTTGTTTATTTACCTTATTTAATTTAATTTGGCTCTGATCAAAAATTTGTGTCTGGACTTACCTTTGGTTTTTGCACCAAGGTTGTATATATATCTCAATGGGTACAGATGCCTAGGGTTGGTGCTTTGTATAAAACCGCTGATAAGAAGCTGGATATCGATAGTATACTGGTTAAATATCGATAATTTGTAGCAGTTCTTGTTTAAAAGGCCTATCAACCCTTGACGAGCGCCTCATTCACTGTTTACGATAGTAGTTCGTTCGTAAGAGAGCAACTAAAACAGGAACTTTATTAACAACAGCTCGTAACGGCCAACAACGTAAAGATAATAGAACGCAGCCTGTTAACGTTAGCACAGTTAACGAAACAACTCCTTCTGCAATATAAGGTAGCATCAACCCAAATAACATAGTTCGTATAATCTATTATATTATTTATTATGTTCATATTAAATCCAACAAACATACCAAGCTCCTTTAAAACAGACAAATAATTGGGGATTGATAAATTATTTGCCACTTCTATAAATTTTTTTAATTGAAAACTAGTTTCGAATGTTATACATTCATCCTCAGTTCTATAAACTCACAAAAAAATCAAAAATAAGCAATTCAAAATATAGTTTGGTATTATTATACATATTGAATTAGATGTAATATAAATTAGTATTATAAAACATTTATGAATTACATATTGGTACTCACCAAGGTTTAAATGGATTATATCAAACAGAAAAGTTTGTCCTGATTTCTTCTCGCATTGAACTAACACTGAAAGAAAGGTAGATAGGATGTTTATAGGTAAACGGTTTAAGGGTCGGGGGTTTTTCCAGTAATGCCGGTGAGTAATTGGCTATAGATGGGAATAAATTTAAGATTGGACTATTGGAGATATTTAATTGGTCATTTAAACAAAAATCTGGATTGGATTTGAAGGATTTTATCATTTCAAGTTCTTCATATATATTTAATTTGAGGCTGTTTTCAACGTGTTGTATTAATTTAACTCCCGAGTCTTTGATGAATTTATGTTTTTTTTCATTTAAATGAATTGCAAATTTGGAATTCTCTTCTGTCTTATTATTATATGCACGTATATGTTCCTTTAATCTCTGATTTAGCGATCTTCCAGTTTTTCCCGTGTATTTGGCTGCATAATCAAAGAGGAACTTTGGACAATTCGGTTTTAAAATAATTTAAATGCAGATATTGACCTCTTGAAAGTAATGATGCCAACGAAAATTTATAAATTTGTTGAAAACTAAGACACGATGTACAAAATTCCATGAGTGGTCACCGTGGGACAGAAAAAAGGTATATTTTCACTTTTAACATTTTTTCCTTCAAGCACACATGCCCATTTCAAAAGCTATTAGAAAGAAGGCACATTTTAATGATTAATTTCAAACTTTTTAGATTATTTTAAGATAAAAATGTTAAAAAATAATAAAATCTTTTTACTGGGTTCATTTGATCGACCTTATACAAAAAAATCTGGTTCGGTGCGCGCATCACACAACTTTTCCTTACCGCCATATAATAATTATATTTTAAATATAATTTTAAAGAGTTCACATAAACAATACTTGAAATAAACTCAGCAGCATCTACTTCTTCACACTACCTATATTATTTTAAGTATGTCAAGTTGAAAATATATTTTAAAAATTTCGGTTTGGTTTCCATGGAAACATTTTTTTTTCATTAAATAATACAAAAGTAGAAATTATTAAGTTAATTTCCGCTTTTGCATTATTATATTACATTATTACAGACGGTATTGTTGACAACAGATCGGGGGATTGGTAAGTGGAGATTCGGTCGCATCCTTCTCCTTCCGGATGCGCTCGGTTAGCCATCTACGGTCTTGTACTCCTCATAAAATACACAGTATCGTTGCTATTATTGGTCCGAATTTGATGATTCTTTTTTTTGATTTTTAGATAATTTAATAACCTTTCATACAATACTATATATATTTTGCTATAAATTGCATGCTTTTTCATGCAAAATTCAAAATTCATAACTTTTTCTCTGCATTTTTTCGTTGATATACTACATGCATAAAAAGGTCTTTATGAAAAATAATTTAGGCAAGTTTCATCAAAATCGTTGGAGCCGTTTACGAGAAAATTGTAAGAAATTGTAAAATCCATGATATAATAGCTATTTCCGGCTAGTCTTATGCGCTGTATCTTTTCTAATACTGGTTTGATTTTGTTGATTCTTTTATTGTTTTTTAGATAATTTAATAAAATTATATACACAATTTACCATGAAATGCATACTTTTTAAGATATGCGCAAATAAAATATTCTTTTCATCATAACTTTTTCCCTGCATTTCCTCGGTGATTTATGACATAAATGAAAAGTTAATGGTCTTTATGAAGAATAATTTAAGCAAGTTTCATCAAAATCGTTAGAGCCGTTTTCGATAAAATTGTAAAAAAGTGTAAAATCGATTATATAAAGTGGCACTTCTGGTTAGTCGATTTTGACGAAAAAGTTGCTGTAACATCACAGCTATATACCTACCTTAAATATGTAATTTCAGTATCGTATAACTTTTAGTATTTGAGCTAGGCTGTTCACAAACACACAGATCATTTTGCAAGACTTAGTTATTTGGATTGAGGGGACCTGAAAACATGTATATAACGTTATATATAAACGTGTATAACTTCGTATATAGGTAAGGGAAAATAAAAACATCAAAAGATTTGAAATTGAATTACCATCTTCTTTATTATTTTCAAAAATTATGAACCACATTTAAGGTAGTCTTGAAACCACAAAAAAAAAAAAAAAAAAAAAAAAAAAAAAAAAAAAAAAAAAAATCTCCTAAATTACTTTAAGATTCAACTAGTGTTAATAAACTTGCATCTTCTATATCACACAATTAAAATTTATGGACTTAATCCACTTCACCTTTCCATGCCTCATATAATAAAACTTATACTATGAAGATAATGAAAGTCCATTTGGTGTATTGCTTGATATTCGAAATGTTTACGTGAGATAGAAGTTTATGACGGAGGATACCATAAAATGGAAGATGAAAATGATACCATAAAAGATTGGATTGGATCTATAAAAAAAAAAAAAAAATGATGGATTGGTTACAGCTACTTCTTATAGCTTTTATACCATAATAAAACCAATTCAAATACTAGGCTGTTGCAGAAGTCTTTATGTATTAATTCATTGCTGGCATTAAAGTCTCCATTCGAATCCTTATTAAACATTGATATAAACAATGCATATATCGTTGTTTACTTTGACTAATCATTTATTTAATTAAGTATACCTACCGTCTCTACCTTTCATTCCAGTTTATAAATTTCACTGATAATGCTGGAAAAAAAACATTGTCATTCGTGCTCTTCTGAGGCACTACTGGGAAAAAAGGATTAAGTGTATCGTAATACAGTAGCTGTTAGGTTCAGGCGTTTCAATTCTGGGGCATACAGGAGCCTTCAAGGTAATGCTTTTCTATTTGGTGAAATTATGAGGATGTTTTGCACTTTGATCTGTTCCAGATGGCAAGGCTACTGACGTTTAGCTTTGCTGTGAACAACTCGAAAGAGCATTTAGAGTTTTAAAAGAGGAGTCCCCTGCTTTGGTCAATCATATTAAAGTGATGTTTCAGGAAGACAATGATCCTGCCCATCTTTCACTCTTTATCAAAGAAAGATTCTCAGAAATGAAGGGAGTTAGCATCTTAGTCTATTCTCCTTACAGCCCTCACATTGCACTGCTTGGCTATTGTCTTTTACGGTCAATGGCACATTTTTTGAAAGCCTGGCACTTCAAAAACAACAGAAATGTCAAACCAGGATGTGAGGAGTTTTCTGCCTTGAAAACCTAGGACAACCAAATTCAATTTCTGGTTGAAAGTTTCGTTAAAGTAATTGGCAATGATGGCCTATATTTTGAACAATAATTTTAATGTATAGATTTTATACTGAAACTTATTCTATACTTAAAATTTTAAACTTATAAGACTTTTGTAACAACCTAGTAATAGAAGCGCTTGTTACAGAGAAAAAATTGACTAATGAAAAAGAAATAAAAGCACGACTAGTCGCAGGTAACAGATGTTTCTTAGAGGGACAGAAGCTACTCAAGTTAAGAAACTTAAGTAAATGAGCTGAGATCCGGATATGCAAGGCACTCATAAGATTAGTAGTGACGTATGACTGTGGGAGCTAGATACTTATCAACTGAATGTATGAGAACGAAAAGTTCTCACAAGTGAACGTTTGAGTGAATTGATTGCAGATTGAGAACTATGTCATTCGATAGAGCTAGTCGTGATTAAAACCCGAGCAAAAAGGGTGCTATGGACCAGAGGTATAGGATATCTAGGGTTTCAAACTTAACATGGCATATCCAACTCGATTATTAAAATATAAAGATGAAATATTGGAAAAGTTAAAAAACCATATCCTATCTTCTGACATCAACCGATCCATAAATTCCAATCAACAACCCCGTGCATAGAACTATCTCCAGCTTCAATATTTCCAGCCCAGAGACCCATTTGACCTATAGAGCCAATATAGAGCCAATATAAAATATCTGATGTGGACAACACATGACTTCCTTGTACGCCTATTAAACTATAAATCGGTGGCTCAAAAAGTCATCCTCAATTTGGTTACTAGTTTCCGAAGATCGCAGTATCTCAAAAACAACACTCGGCGTCGCGACATCCATCTATTGACACACACGCACACAAATAGGGAGGAAAACCAGTATTTTACACTAAATTTTAACACTTAAAACAGGTAATAAAAATATTTAATTGGATTGGAAACCAAATTGCGATTTTAACCTTCATTACCGAAACATATGATTTATGTATTTAATTTAAATATAATTTTTGATTTAATCTTATTATAACCTTCAAATAAAGTACCCTTTTTGGCTCACATATTTTAACCAAAATATAGTAAATACATTAACATCGATATAAAAGTCCTATTTACCAAATTTGAGATGTTTTACATTATATTTTAATATAATTTTTGATGAAAGTGTAATATGACCTACAAGTAAAGTACCGCCTCCGGTTTTCCAATTTAGACCAAAATCTAGTATGTTATTTAAATCAATATATAAATTATAAATACCAAATTTGAAAAGTTTTGCAAAGTATTTTAATATAATTTTTTACGGAAATCAATTATGACCTTTAAGTAAAGTAGAACTTCCGGTGATTAAGCAGTCACCAAAAAGGGAGGTTCACAACTAGATTTGACGACAATCCTAAATACAAAATTTCAACTTTCTACGGCTAACTGTTTTTGAGTTATGCGAAATACGAACGAACGTGCGTACGTACAGATGCCACGACGAAACTAGTCAAAATGGATTCAGGGCTGATCAAAATGGATATTTCCGTTGAAATATGAAAACTGAAAATTTTTGCGATTACAATACTTCGTACAAGGAAATATAAACAAAATTTTCTACTTCAAAGCCCAGGAAACCTGCACTTTCTGTAACGAATTCATTTCTATCACCTTCTCTACTGTGAAAAGCTAACAGAAAACAGAGATAAATATTTACGAGCATTTCTGTCTGCACCCCGTGATGTTTATAAAATACAAAACATACTTCAAATGGTCAGTATAGAAAAACTAAATAAGATTTATTATTATAATATCAGTATGTAATACTCTGGATTCCATAAACTGGAATGGCCCACGTACCAATTAAGTGTTATAACTAAGGATAATTATTGGCCAGTTCATTTAATAGTTTTTCTGTTACCATGGTTTAATTGATCATTTGGGTACATATTAACTAAATTATAAAATGTATTTTAAAATATTAACATTTTACAGTTATTATTTTTCTAATGAGTCGAGTGAATGGATAGTTATGATAAACTAGACTCATGTGGGTGAAATAAGGTTATTTATAATACATGCTTGATTTGTACAAGATTGAAAATATTAAACAAATAAATTCTATTCTATTCTGTATTTAAAAAAATTGGCGCCTGAACATTGGTGCCTATTGCAGATGTTATATCCCCCACGTGGGGACCAGGACCCGTTGCAGCATTGACAACTAGTCAATTGGAAATGTTTTGATAGTTTCTTTTAATCATCTTAAAATAACTGTTATGATTAATATCAGGCGTGTACGTAGAATTTTTTTTCGAGGGGTAGGTTTTAAATTTTTTTTTCTTGGGTTTGATTTAATGAGAATATTAGTAATAATTAAGTGCCTATAATCGCCAAATATGGCATAAGTTTTAAAGATAAGAAAGTTTTAAGGATAAGAATGGAAATGGGATTCAAAATTATTACTCAAAATAGAAATCTTATATGAAAATCATATTTATTTATGATTTTTTTCCTTGATATAATACTCTTATCTTGTAAATAGAGAAGAAAAAACAATTACTTTTTTAGAGAAATAAAGATATTGCTCACAATAGGCACATCTGTCAAGTATGTCTCTTGCGAGCAGAATATCTGCATGAGGCAATTGTCATTGACAGCTGATTATATCACATGTTATCCGATTGTTTTCTGAATTACTCATTGACAGCAGATTATATCACATGTTATCCGATTGTTTTCTGAATTACTCATTGACAGCTGATTATATCACATGTTATCCGATTGTTTTCTGAACTACTCATTGACAGCTGATTATATCACATGTTATCCGATTGTTTTCTGAATTACTCATTGACAGCTGATTATATCACATGTTATCCGATTGTTTTCTGAATTACTCATTGACAGCTGATTATATCACATGTTATCCGGTTGTTTTCTGAATTACTCATTGACAGCTGATTATGTCACATGTTATCCGATTGTTTTCTGAATTACTCATTGACAGCTGATTATGTCACATGTTATCCGATTGTTTTCTGAATTACTCATTGACAGCTGATTATATCACATGTTATCCGATTGTTTTCTGAATTACTCATTGACAGCTGATTATGTCACATGTTATCCGATTGTTTTCTGAATTACTCATTGACAGCTGATTATGTCACATGTTATCCGATTGTTTTCTGAATTACTCATTGACAGCTGATTATATCACATGCTATCCGATTGTTTTCTGAATTACTCATTGACAGCTGATTATATCACATGTTATCCGATTGTTTTCTGAATTACTCATTGACAGCTGATTATATCACATGTTATCCGATTTTCGAAAATACCTTCTGATCACTCCGAAAAATGTTCGTTGCTGTCTTCTATATTTACAAGGAAAAAGTATCAACCTTAAAAAATATTCTAAGATATTTAAAAGAAACTATTATAACATCTCCCGTAGGTTGACTGTTATGCCAATATTACCTTTGAGGCCCTACATCTCCAATAGGCCCTTGGACGCCATTGCACGCTAAATTTTGCACGTGTTCTAATTACGACTAGCTCTCGTAAGTTTCGGTCTGCAACTCGATTCACCCAAACGTAACGATGTACGGAGTTGTCTGAGAAATTGGACGACGGAGATCGAATAACGAAGAACTTGGACCCATGTCCCGGGAACGCGATCTTGTAACATTTATTAAAAATAGTCAATTAAGAAGGGAGGGGGGCACGTCGAAAGGATACTATGATCAGAATAATGTTAAATTATGCATTATTGTAATTCTAGGCCATATTTTAAGGGAGAGGATATATTTATATATATATATATATATATATATATATATATATATATATATACATGTTTTTTGGTTAAGGTGAATACTTTAATATATAAAAATAAAGGCAGGCTGCTTTTATTTCACCAATTTATTTATTATGATTATAAATAGATAAATATAAATAAATTGGTGAAATAAAAGCAGCCTGCGTTTATATATATATATATATATATATATATATATATATATATATATATATATATATATATATATATAGCTTTCTGTATCGAAGGTCAGCGGAGAGGCAGAACCATATAATAAAAGTAGGTGTAAATTTCGGTATGTTAGGGAACTGTCTTTTGTGTGTCTCAATTTTTTTCTTTCTCCCCTCGTTTTTATATTTTTTTAAACGTGAAAATACAACTTTAGTGACGGAGTTCTGCTGCTCACGGATTTTGTTTTAGATATCTGGGCTGATTTTTTAAAGGTAAAAATTTTATTGAACAAAATTCGTTAAAAAATGTATTTTCAGATACCAACACGTTGGTAGAAATGTATCGAGAGTCATGGAGTGTATTTTGGTTAATAAAACTAGTTCCGTTTCATTTTAAACCATAAACCTGCATTTACTTCTGGACAACCCAATAAAAAGAAACGTAATGACATAATAAGAAATTACAATCATTGAAAACGATATGTACATTATAATGGAAATAAATAGATAGACGATTAAATAATGACAGAATAACAAGGAAGATAAGAAAATTTATGTTGAATAAAAAAAAAATAGATCATTAGAAAACACATTGTTATGAATTTACAAGTTGCCATGGGAACTCTAAACCAAGCTTTGTCCCCTCCCCCCTCCCAGCATGGATGGCAAAGCAGGACTCCAGGAGATCAATTTTACAAATTTAGAAAAGAAACAAATGAAATTAATAATACACTTGTATTGTTATAATACATTCTAAAAAAAATAATCTGCAATCCTTCCGAAGTGCTACTAACGACCTTGAAGAGGTCAAGATTCTTAGACCGGACTGTACTTCACCCACCGCGCATGCCCAATTAAATACTCAAACCGATGGATCCTTATCAGTTGGAATACTCATGTAGGATTAGGTCAGACTTCCCGCCTTTTACCGAATAGATTCTTGTCCCCACCGCCTTCTTTATGGATAGATTTAAGTTTAAATATCAGCTTGAACCGGCTTATTCATAATGTTTTCGTATTTTAGCTCTTCTTCGAAATGTTCGTCGAAGGGTTCACTTCTTCTTACGAAATAATTATAGTAAATACATATTAAATTTTAGTATTCATAAGATGGTGGGGGTTGTTACCCGCTTCGTAAAAAGGGGGGAAGTCTGAGCTAATCCTACACCATCGTTCCAACTGATAAGGATCCATCGGTTTGAGAATTTGAGAATTGGGCAAGCGAAGTGGGTGAAGTACAGATATTTTGTTGAGAAAAAGAATATATATATATATATATATATATATATATAAGATCCTTCGGAAAGCAAAACAATAGTTTTCTTTAATTCCTAACTGTTTGCTCGAAAAAAGGGAAATGCAAATTTCTGACCTTATACAAGTGTTGTTACAGCTGGAAAGGAATCTATATTTAGCAGCGGATACAACCTCTTACAATTATCCTTTCTAGTCTTACTAATTGATAGCTGCAAGGAGTTATAAGTAAAGCGGCGGTCTGCCATGGGCTATAGATGAATTCTTCGGAAGAAGAAAAAAAATATCGGCAGATCAGGAAAACCAATCAAAGGATATGGTCCATCAAGGAAAACCATGAAATGAAGTGGTCCGTTAAGGAACTAAAAAAAATATTAATAAATCAATGCATTTTCCCCAACGATAAAACGAATGTTATTTAAACAAACAGTTTTTAAATTCCTTACCGGTACCGGACATCGACAGGGTAAGCTTCGAAATACTTCCGTTCGGTTGATCTCGGAGGCTGATTTATCCAGTGCGGCCATGTTTGCTTTGCAAAACAGATAGATAGAAAATAGGGTTTTTCCTAGTTTCTCAGAGAGAGAGAACTGCACCAACCCCAGACCAGTTTTCTTATGGCACTCTCCAATCGAGGGAAACCCAACGTAGACTTTAAGATAAATCTAATGCCATGTTACAATGCTTGAGCGTAGACTCTCTAAATAGTTCTGGGATGGCAAGCCACGACGACAAAGAGGACCACCAGGAAACAAGTGGAGAGACGGTGTCGAAAATAAAATTAAAATCAGTTGGCATCCGCATGATGTTATATAAGGATCAATCTAATTAGGGATTGATAAATTATTAGCCACTTCTATAACTTTGTTTTTATTGAAATCTAGTTTCAAATGTTATACATTCATCTTCAGTTCTAAAAATACGCAAAAATTCAAAAAATAAGAAATTCAAAATACAGTTTGGTATTATTATACATATTAAATTCAATTTAATATACATTAGTGTTATAAAACATTTATGAATTATGAATTTCATTAAAACAAGGATTTTTGCTTAACTGACCAAATAAATATCTCCAATAGTCCAATCTTAAATTTATTCCCATCTATAACAGAAAAAACAATTACTCACCGGCATTACTGGAAAAACCCTGACCCTTAAACCGTTTACCTATAAACATGTTACCTACCTTTCGTTCATTGTTAGTTCAATCTGAGAAGAAACCAGTAGATATTTTTCTGTTTGATATAATCCATTTAAACCTTGGTGAGTACCAACATGTATTTGATTTCTTGTCTTGATTAAATTCATAATTCATAATTGTTTTGTAATACTTATTTATATTACATCTTATTTAATATGTATAATAATACCAAATTGTGAATTGCTTATTTTTGAATTTTTTTGTGTTTTTAGAACTGAAGATGAATGTATAACATTCGAAACTAGTTTTCAATAAAACAAATTTATAGAAGTGGCAAATAATTTATCAATCCCTAATTAAATTGTATAACTATTGAATGACCGTAGAGTCATAGAGTGAATTATAAAAGTCATTCATCGAATTATTTTTGAATACGTAATTGTCTTTTATTGTCGTTTCTTTGAGTTGTTAGATTATTATTTATAATTTATAGACTGTCGCTTGATCTACAATACCAACATTATTGTAGCAATTTATAGCAATTGACGGGATACAAAGTATTAGGATCCCGAAGAAGGATAAAGTTGATTGCTATCGACCTTATCCAGGCAACTGATTGCCACCTGCCCTAACGAGCCCTTCACGTCTTCTTCACCTCTTTATAAAAAATCCAGGATACTCAGAGATATATAATATCCAATATATTTAAATTCATTTGACGTGAATCGAATTTTATTAAAAAAAATCAATATGTAAAACCAATTAAAGAGTAAAGTAAGGTAATGTGAGGTCAGTGCGCACTAGATATTATAGCGGTCGAATTTAAATGACTCCAAAATCTTTATTTTTGAAGCTATTTTTTTACTCTGTTTTTAAAAATGTTCCTTAGACGATTATGTTTTAATATTACATTCAAAATCTAAATTAATAATTCAATTTAGTGGTCGTTAGTACGCATCTGCCTCTGCCAAAAGGGGTAATTGCGTACAAGGTATCTGAAAGACTCATTATTCATACAGTAGAGGTTATGGGACTAATATCTAACAAGGTTATATGTTATAAAACTAATGGAAACGAACTATTCCAGAGGATTATTATACTAATGTAATCATCGAAAAAAATTAAAAGTTGTCTGAGATTCACATTTATAATCTTCATTGAGTCATGATAGTGCGTTGTTGAACATGATTGAATAAATTTATTGAAAAAAAACGTTACTTTTTTTCAGTGCACTACACTGAAGTTGCCCCGGAAAAACATGGGGTAAGTGTACACCTCACGCACTCGTCCCACAACATAGTTCTGCACTCACAACCATGTTTTTTTCGGGTAACTGCGAACGAATGGCTAAAAACAAGAAAACTGTTAATGAGAAATGTAAATCACAAAGTATTTTGGAGAACAGTTTCAGAAGATTCTGAAAAAAAAAAAAAAATATAGGCTTAGTGGTAGATACAAACCGATACAGCTGTACAGCAAAAGTTGAAATATCTAACTTAATCTACAGGTTGGAACTGATTTATTTACAACTCGTTATAGTTTATCTTAGCGAACGCTCATGGCTGATTTGTGATACATCAGTGTTCACAATTAAATTCATGCTACCTATAGCTAACTGCCCTATACCTATAGCTAGCTGCCCTATACCTATAGCTAGCTGCCCTATACCTATAGCTAGCTGCCCTATACCTATAGCTAGCTGCCCTATACCTATAGCTAGCTGCTCTATACCTATAGCTAGCTGCCCTATACCTATAGCTAGCTGCCCTATACCTATAGCTAGCTGCCCTATACCTATAGCTAGCTGCCCTATACCTTAGCTAGCTGCCCTATACCTATAGCTAGCTGCCCTATACCTATAGCTAGCTGCCCTAACCTATAGCTAGCTGCCCTATACCTATAGCTAGCTGCCCTATACCTATAGCTAGCTGCCCTATACCTGTAGCTAGTTGCCGCTATAGCTAGCTGCCCTATACCTATAGCTAGTTGCCACTATAGCTAGCTGCCCTATAGCTAGCTGCTGTATACGTTACCATTTCTGGGCTTGGAATTAACAAGACTCACTAACTCCACATTACATTATTTAAATCTTATTTATTTCGTAAAGGAAAAAACTTAGGTAAATACCTTTAAGTATAATATTTTATAATTAAAGAAAATAGACCATCATATCAGTCTCATTTTTACCTCCTTGTACGCAGCAAAGGAAGTATTGTAATCGCGAAAATTTTCGGTTTTCAGATTTCTACGGAAATATCCGTTTTGACCATCCCTGACCATCCCCCCAACGGTTAGCCGCAGAAAGTTAAAATTTTGTATTTAGGATTATTGTATAATCTTATTTTTCTTTAAATATATATCCGTATGTTTTTATTTACTCATTATTTCTTGTACTAATTATGATGCTTAAGTGTGCGTTTCTAAAATGTGAATATTTGATTAATTTTTAATTTTCTTTTTTTTTGAATTTATAAAGTTAATGAACAGTTGAGGGTCACTGGAAAAGAGAAATAAGGCATAGATTAAAGAGTGATTGAAGGTTCATAGTAAACAAAAGGAAAATAAAAAAGAACATAAACAATATGGCTATGCTATAGTGATGATAATAATGTGTTAAAGCTAAAATGAAAGGAAAAGTAAAATGTTATGCATATTATGTCTAGCAATATAATGATGAGTATGCTGTGTATGTAGCAACCCAAGGTAATAGGGCAGTATTGCTGTAAATAAAGCATTTATCTCTCTCTCTCTCTCTCTCTCTCTCTCTCTCTCTCTCTCTCTCCCTCTCTCTCTCTCTCTCTCTCTCTCTCTCTCTTTCTATTCTAATTTTTATTAATTAATTTAGCGTACCATCAGGCTTAATGTGATAGTTATGATAGTGATATCTACTGTTACGTTAACTTCCACATATAATACGTCTTTGTTATTTTTATTTTCCCTTACTTATATATTAAATATATAGTAAGGGGAAGTATTACGATCGTAAAAATTTTCGAATTCGAATTTTCAACGGAAATACAAGTTTTGAGGTCCTCTGAATGTTATGTGTGTATGTGAACAGTCTAGCTAATAAACGAAAAGTTGTACGATACTGAAATTACGTATTTAAGGTAAAGACATGCCTGTGATGTTACAGGAACTTTTTCGTCGATATCGACTGACCGGAAGTGCCACTTTATATAATCGATTTTACACTTTTTTACAATTTTCTCGAAAACGGCTCTGACGATTCTGATGAAACTTGCCTAAATTATTCTTCATAAAGGCCTTTACATTTCATCACCGAGGAAATGCAGAAAAAAAAGATACGATAAAAAGAATATTTTATTTGCGCATAACTTAAAAAGGATGCATTTCATGGTAAATTGTGTATATAATTTTATTGAATTATCTAAAAAAACAATAAAAGAGTCATCAAAATCAAACCAGTATTAGCAAAGATACAGCGCATAGGACTAATCGCAAGTGGCAATTTCGATCATCTATTTTACAATTTTCTCGTAAATGGCTCTAACCATTTTGATTAAACTTGCCTAATGTATTATTCCTAAAGCCCTTTAACTTTTAATATATGTAGTATATCAAAGAGAAGATGCAGGGGAAAAAGTTATAGCGAAAAGAAAATTTTATTCGCGCATAATTCAAAAAGTAAGGATTTTATGGTAAATCAGGTATGAAATCATATGAAAGGTGATTAAATTCTCTAAAAAAAAAGAATTATAGAATTCGGACCTGTATTAACAAAGATACAGTTTATCTTATAAGGACTACAAGGGACTAGATGGATAACCGAGCGCAACCGAAAGCAGAGGGATGCGACCGAACCTCCTCCCACCAATCCATCAATCAGTTGTCAATAATACGCTCTGTAATAATGTAATGTAAAAATGAAAAAGCAGAAATTAACTTACTAATGTCTACTTTTATATTATTTATTTAGGGGAGCGGGGTAGCTCAGTGGGTTAGGCACTGCGCTACTAATCTCAAGGTCCCGGGTTCGAGACCGGCTGAGGCAGATAATTATTTATTCTGTATTCAGTCGCGGATCGACCCTGTGGGATCGGGGGACCCTCCTGGGGCTCACCCAGCCTCTATAAAGTGGGTACCCTTAATTGGGGGAAAAACCTGGCGGTTGAGCGTGATCTCGGCCAAATCACCTCCTTACACAACCGTTGGCTTTGAAACAGTACGGTCCTTACCCAAGTACTGAGCCCAAGACCCTTCACGGGTTGTAGTGGTACAGGTTTTTTATATTATTTAATGGAAACAAAATATTTCCATAGAAACTAAACCAATACTTTAGTGTACAGAATTGTCCTACTAAAATTGTTTCAAAAACTGTTTTATGATACTTAAATGGGAGAAGATGTGAAAAAGTGAATGCTGTCGAGTTTATTTCAAGTATGTGAATTTTTTAAAATTATATTAAAAAGATAATTATTATAGGACGGTAAGGGAAAGTTGTGTGATGCACGTACCGCACCAGATTTTTTTTTGTAAACGAGCTGTCATTGTTAAAATGATCAGTTGTTCTTGGTGTTCAGTCAGCTGTTTGTTTAACTATCTGTCACTATGGTAACTGTTTCCGTACAGACAATGACACTGTCTCACTGTCGCGACAATACTACCACAATAGAAAACTGTCGTCCTGTATCGACCCTTTAAGAGGTCTCTGGGTCGCATATGTAGGTTTAAGGGAATTTAACTGGAAAGAAGCGAAATTACTAATCGATTTAGATGACATCAGATAAAATAGTAAAATTATTTGTATATGATGTCTATTGATTATTTAACGAATGGTTTCAGTTAATATTTGCTTACTGGGTAATTCGAACCGTAGCAAGGCGCGTGTAGAATTGTTCTAAATAATAGCTATCCCCTAACTGAGGACATATTATTCCATCGAACAATTATCTTCTGACTAGTAGGAAACATAGCAATCAATGGTTAAATAGTTTCGACAATAACGCCAGGGATATTACTCAATTACTCACTAGACTTGTGAATGACTCAGTAGAGATCGATAGGCACGCGGCCTGGCGATCACGAATGACGCATTCAGCGAACGTTCTGTCTAAAAGTAGTCTGTTAGGAATAATATTATGTTCGAACAATCTCTTTTATATGATTCAGCTAATGAAACCTAACTGCTGCTGGTATTGATATATCGTCGATCACAATGTGAAACAACGTAACTACCAGCAGACAAAAAAAAAAGTTTAAAAATTTAAATCTTCATCATATTTAGATATTTTTAAAAAATAATAAGGAATTAAAAACCTATGGAATTAAAACTAATTAATTTCTGTCCGTAAAATTTAGACAAAAATATAATAACCCTGAAAATTCACACACTCGAAGATACCCACGTCATTTTTTGAAAAAGGCTTAAGCGCCAAAAATTCGCAATTTATATTTAAATTTATTATGGGATGCAAACACCACCTCTATCGATTCCCGCTCACGTATTGTCGTGAATTTTTTTTTAATCTTGCATTATCTGTTATGGCCGTTCTGTTCTTATGTAATACATTTTTATTAAACCTCATATTATATAGAAGTAAAAAAGTAAAAATGAAGGTATCGCTTAAAAAAAATAAAATAAAATAAAACAAAAATCGAAAATGATTTTTTTCTTTTTAACGATTCCTCTCACTTTCATGCGTTTTATGGCTAATGCTTTAATTTAATGGCGTAAATACTTCGTGGTGGCCTAAATTCTTTTTTTAGTACTTAAAACCTTATAATTAGTTCATTATAAAGTTTCAAATTTCGTTTGGATATCTTGTTAAATTTTCATTTCGAGGGTTATGCCCATTCATATTTTACATTTTTTACAATTTACATTATATTATTCATATTACGAATGGAGTGTTACGGTGCTAGAAGGAAATAGGAAATTTATATTCTTATCAATAAGTAATTATATTCAAACGATAGAAAATAAGAAATATAACATTTCATGTGATATATTATTATAGAAAAACAATAATATCATTTTAATGAATTTGAATATTTATTTATTTGAGAAACGTATACGTTTTTTATACCGAATTTGATGTTAGGTTGTAAATCAAACAATAAAATTTATCCTGAAATTATGAGATAAAATTGAATATTATATAGGGAAGTCATTATAGAAATGTGGCCATTCCATTGCATTAAACGATCTTTATAATTATCAAAATATAATAGTTTGTATTTCCCAATTATTTTGGATATACATCAGGTATACTTGTAGATCTACCGAAAAAAAAAACCTATCAAGTTTAATAGAAGTAAACCATTCTTCATTTACAGCTGATTATACCCTTTATTTAATTTAACACTAATAAATTTCTAGTCAACTAACATCTACAATGGTTCTCAAACTTTTTACTTCCTTGTACGAAGTAAAGGAAGTATTGTAATCGTGAAAATTTTCGGGTTTCAGATTTTAACGGAAATATCCATTTTGACCATCCCTGAATCCATTTTGACTAGTTTCGTCGTGGCGTCTGTACGTACGTTCGTATCTCGCATAACTCAAAAACGGTTAGCTGTAGAAAGTTGTAATTTTGTATTTAGGATTGCTGTAAAATCTAGTTGTGGACCTCCGTTTTTGGTCACTGCTTGATCACCGGAAGTGGTACTTTACTTGAAGGTCATAAATTGATTTCAGTAAAAAATTATATTAAAATACAATACAAAACTTCTCAAATTTAGTGTTTATAATTTATATATTGATTTAAATAACATACTAGATTTCGGTCTAAATTGGAAAACCGGAAGCGGTACTTTACTTGAAGGTCATAATAAACTTTCATCAAAAATGATATTAAAATAAAATGTAAAACATCTCAAATTTGGTAAATATGACTTTTATATCGATGTGAATGTATTTACTAGATTTTGGTTAAAATTGGTGTGCCGAAAAGGGTACTTTACTTGAAGGTCATAATTAACGTAGGTACATCAAAAATTATATTAAAATTAAATTCAGAAATCAAATGTTTCGGTAATAAAGGTTACAAACGGAATTTGGTTTCCAATCCAATTAAAAAAATTTATTACTTGTTTTATGTGTTAAAAATGAGTGTAAAATACTGATTTTCCTCCCCATTTGTGAGATGAACAAGTTTGCAGCAGGAGAATAAGATATAAGTTTTTCCACTTCAAATGTCGAAACTGTCGATTTCCAATGCTTTATCTAGTATCTAGATATCTAGTATGACAGCATTAATGTTGTCACGGAACACGATGAAATCTCTGAAAACTGAAATTATCTTATATGGATAAATTATATGGAATCTCTGAAGTTACCTACTGAAAGAAATGACGGAATGAGACCTCCAGAAAGAGTATGTGTGTGTGTTTGTGTGTCAATAGATGGATGTCGCGACGCCGAGTGTCGTTTTTGAGATACTGCAATCTTCGAAAACTAGTAACCAATTGGAGGATCACTTTTTGAACCACCGATTTATAGTTTAATAGGCGTACAAGGAAGTCATGTGTTGTCCAGATCAGATATTTTATCTGGCGGAACACTAAAATTAATAAACAAATCTCTATTATTAGAGTTATTAAAATTAAAATTAAGCTCTACTATTATTATTAAAATTTATTAATATATATTTGTTCAGATAAATTATGTAATAAACCATAGAAGAAACCAACTCAAGGAAAGACTGTATAAAGTAATGGTTCTTGCAGAAGAAAAGACAGAGCACAGGGAAGGAAGAGGGAGGAACAGGAGAGAGAAAGGCGTAACTCTGGAAGAAAGAAAGTAAGAAGGAAATGATATTTGCGTGGTCCTTACTTTTTGCCGGTCCGTCAGGAAAAAAGGACCATAAAACCATAAAGAACATAGAATTGTAATAAATACCCGATATTATTTTGATTATTTAATTAAATACATTAATTTAAATTATATTAACATTTCGCGGTAATCAATTTGAGGACCACTGATCTAGAATATGTATTATGTTTCATCAAAATCTGCTGCTATGGTAACGAACCCTTTATACAAGATGGAGGAGTTGGGGCTGATAATTCACCAATATATATCTAGTAGATTAGTTTTTTTTTAGCGATAAAATTTAGTGCGAATTCCCTCACAATAAACGTCCTCAGAAAGCCTTATATTACGAGACGGTGAATTTATATTAACTTACATTACTCCCATTGTCCCTTAATGATAGTAGAAAGTGAACATTTATAATACAGAGAATGCAGCTGTAAGTTATGTTTCATGACATATGTCATGCGTTTTGACACATATTTCTTTATGCCTCCCCCGATAATATTTTTGGATTGACAGAAGCATTAAATATAGCTTTTGATAATATTTTCCCCGAAACACAGGATAATACGTTTCTGCCACTTCAACAAATTTTGCTGGAAACAACGAAGAACTATGGCTCAGATAATTATAAGTTGAAGGAAATAAGTATAAAATATATAAATATATATAAATATATAAATTATATATATATATATATATATATATATATATATATATATATATATATATATATATATATATATATATATTTCATATATATTTATTTTTAGTCGGAATTCATTTATTTATTTGACCTAGAGTCTTCAAAGACTTCAAACAGTTTATTGAATATAGCTGTCCTACTGTTTATATGATTATAAATTATATAAAATAATAATTATGACAATTTAATAATAAACGACTTTAAGATTTATTAATTAAATATAATATCCCATATGATAAGTATACTCTTCTTGTTCAAGCAATCAACAGCGAAGAGAAGACGAAGTTCACGAGATAGGCTAAGTTTGAGGAGGAAGATAATCCTATAATACGCCTATCAATCTAACTCGGCTCAGGTTACACCGAACTGAATAGTTCCAGAAATAATAAGTTTCTTCTAGTATAATAATAATAATATTATTCTGCCTAGAACTAATATTAAATTCATAAGAAATATTAACTTGAGAAGTATTAAGACCTTTTTATATATCCTCCTTTATTCATAAATTAATTTTTACTTCCTTTTACACAGCATAGAAAGTATTGTAATCGCAAAATTGAATCCATTTTGTCTTGTTTCGTCGTGACGTCTTTACGTACGTTTGTATGTATCTCGCGTAACTCAGAATTAGTTAGCCGTAGAAAATATAAATTTTGTATTTAGAATTATTGTGAAATATAGTTGTGAGCCTCTCTTTTTTGTTGCTGCATGATTTCCGAAAGTGGTACATAAATTAAAGGTCATTATTGATTTTCATAAAAAATTATATTAAAATATAATGGAAAAACTTATAAAATTTGATATATAAAACCTAGATATTAATATAATTAACATAATAAATTTTGGCAAAAATTGGCAAACCGGAAATGGTACTTTACTTGAACTTCATATTAGACTTTCATCAAAAATTATATTTAAGTATAATGTAAAAACATCTAAAAAATTTGGCAAATTAGACTTTTATATTAATACAAATAATATAATAGATTTTGGTTGAAATTGAAGAGCCGAAAGGGGTACTTTACTTGAATGTCATAATAAGCTTACATCAAAAAGTATATCGGTGTTTCGGTGATTAAGTTTATAAATACGATTTTTTTCCAGTCTAATTAAACAATTTTATTATTTTTTAAGTGTTAAAATTTAGTGTAAAATACCTTTTCTTCCTCTCCATTTATGAGCTTAACAAGTCTGCAGCAGGAGAATAAGATGTAAGTTAAGCGGGTCCTTCCGCTTAAAATGTTGAAACAGTCGGTTGTGACATAGACAGTTCTAATGTTGTCAAGAAACACGAAGAAATCGCTTGGGAACTTGTTACCAACTGAAAGAAAATGACTTATAATATCGGAATGAGATCTCTAGAAACAAGAGCTTATTTGTTGGTGTCAATAGATGGACGTCGTGACGCCGAGTGTCGTTTTTGAGATACTGCTTTCTTCGGAAACTAGTAACCAAATTCCGGGCCACTTTTTGAACCACTGATTTATAGTTTAATAGGCGTACAAGGAAGTCATCTCGTGCCCACATCAGATAATCTTATCAGATTGTGAGCCGATTGATGAAAATATTTTTTTTTTCTAACATTAAGTTTCGATATCTAATATTTTTTTTTTTAGTCTGGCTACTAGTAAATAAAATAGACATGGTAGGTACTAGGGTTAAAGATAAACAAACAATTTTCCTGTCAACATCAGATATTTTTTTTTGGTTTTATTTTTATATTCACACCTGTCGTTGTTGACTACCAGTGAATTTGCTGGCTCAAAATTTGTTTTTGCGGCATGTAGATAGTATACTCAGCCTCTATAAATTGGATAATCCTTAAATGGGAAAAAACCTGGCAGTTGAGCGTAATTTCGGCCAAATCACCTCCTTGCACAACCGTTGGCTAAGAAACAGTACGGTCCTTACTAAATACTGAACCCAAGACCTACACGGGTTGTAGTGGTACAGTTTTTTTTTTTTTTTTTAGTTTAGAGCTGTACAATCTCGTAAGAAAAAATAATCTTCTCATTTTAAAAAATAAGAAAAAGATTGTCATTTCTTTAAAGTAATGGTAAAGAATGGTAAAGAATGGTAAAGAAATGGTAACTGAATGTTAATTGAGAATCGATGGACCGTGGCAGAAGTCAACTGGCACTTGAGAAGTCAGGGAGGGGGGACCCCTGCCAATATTCTAGAAAGTGCCTTCACTTCCACAAATCGCCTTCCCTGCCTCTTCGATATTTCCATTGCATTTTTATAATTACGGTCCATTCAGTAGGCTGTGGCAATGAAGTTCCCACAGGACAACTTCATTGTGCCGTAATTATAACGGACATGGCTATAACGAATTTTATTAAATTTTTAATTTGGCGCATGGACGGAATGGAATATTATAGCGTCATAAATTGGACGAATAACCCAGCGTTGATTAATATCAACCTCTCCTTTATGTTGATTGGAATTAACTATTTTATTCAAATATTGACTTTAGCAACGCTCCTTTATTAAATGTCATAATAATTCATCATAATCTTTATTCTAATTATAAATTTCATTACCTCGTCAAAATTAATTTTAAACGTTTGCAATGTTATAAATATTTCATCAAAAATGTCATCAAGTATAACAACCAATTAAAAGTTTTTTGTTTTTTTTTAAATTCATTAAAAGCAACTTTTTTGAGTGTTGGATTCTTTCAATACTTTATAATTTATTATATGCCGTAAAAATAAATTGTTTCATTAATAAGGTGATTTTACTAATGAAAACAGTTTTTATTTGATCAGAGTTTTTTTTTCCTTTATGAGCCGACTCAAACAAGGAAAACTGTTAAGATTATTGGTTCTTTTGAAGATATTATGCTAAGAAATAAAATAATAAGAAATATTATTTTTTAAGGAGCAATCATAATAAAGTTAAACGAAAAAAAAACAGCCGTAATAAAGGCAGCTGTTTTGGGCAGGTAAAGGTATTTTCATTCCTATTAGGCATAATAAGAAATGAGGACCAAAGAGAGGATTTTTAAGAAATGCTGAGATCGGTAAATTTTAGTAATAGGATATCGTCGTTTTGTTTATTTATTATTTTATTTTTTCAATGGTTAAACTCTCAAGCAAATTTAGGGAAAAAGCTGTTTTTTTACTAAAGCACTCAACTTTGGTAACTTTACACGATAATTTTGACCGTCACGGTGCCTTTATTTCATTTATGTTTACAGAAGATCGCAAATAACTCATGTCCCGCAATCCTACGTTGTTTAGCCTCTCATTTCTCCAGTGGTCTCATTTTTAATTGGGCCAATTATTCTATACAATTATTTATTTTCAAAGATCCCTAAGGCGTTGTTCTTTCCCCAAAGTAGGCGGACAAGTTTCATACCCGTAAAACGGCAGCAAAGATAATTTCTTTAATTTAAAGATAAGTGCTAGTAGTTGAGTAATAACAAGATCTGCCCGCCTTTAATTCCTCTTCAATTCCGTTTCTTCTAGTTAATACAATTTTTTACAGGGTTAACGCGTGACAAATGCGCACTCAATTTTATAAAATTCGACTTTACAGGACTGTAAAATCTTAATTTTTGGGGATAGATTTATCTTCTTTTTAAAAAAATTGCTCCTTAGACGGTTCTATTTAAATATTACATTCTTACCTACGTTTCAACTACGTCAATTTTTATGAGATTGATAATTTAATTGAATAGTACACAGCACGTACTTTGCTTACTTATTAAGTGCGTACAAAGTATTTGGAACAATCATTATTCAAGAAGGAGCGTTTTTGGGACAAATGAAAAATAGTTCGGCTTCCTGAGGATTAATATACTGGTGTAATATAAGAATAATTATAATATAAGAATAATGTATTATAGGAATAATATACTGGTGTAATCATCGAAAAAAGATAAAGCTTGTCTGAGACTCAAATTTGATATTGATAAAAAGAACTTTTATTTCAGGGTACTAGTCCGCAGTTGCCCCGACAAAACATGGTAATAAGGGTAAGTGTGGATCACGCACATTTGCCGTACAAGAGAGGTATGCACTTGCCCCTATTATCATGTTTTATTGGGTGACTTTGGACAAGAAAAAAAAAAAAACTGTCAAGGAGAAATGAACACCGATACAGCTGTACTGTAAAAGTTGAAAGAAATAACTTTTGGTTGGAAAGGTTTGAATTGATATATATATATATATATATATATATATATATATATATATATATATATATATATATATATATATATATGTATATTTTTTTTTTCGGTTGACTCTGTAGACCTTGTAGATCTTTGGCCGCGCGATGTGGTGTTCTTACAGGTGCAGCGGCAGGATATCCATTGCTCCATAACCGGTCCCTTTGTGGCCAATTCGGCAGTGCCCTGCCCACCGACTCACTCGGGTTCAAGGACAGTGACAAATCGGTCTAGATTCACGAATTATAGCTGTTCGAAGACAGCAGGCGCACGAGGACCTATATTTCTTTCCCCGAAACAGATCGTCCATGGACCAAATATATATATATATATATATATATATATATTACAAATCGTCATATTTTTCCTCAGGGAAATTTCGTGGCTGATTTCTGATACATCAGTGTTTAGTTTAGGCTTCATGCTCCGTAAAGGACAGCTCTTACCAGTTAATGGTTTGTATTTAACGAGGTAATTACGCACTTACTCTGAAAACGCACTTAAACCAACCACCTTAAGTTGTTAGTGATTCGTTTCTTGTCACTCCCATTTCAACTGTCACGATTGTATACTTGGATTATACCTTGTGGATCTCATGCTATTCCAAGTTGTCCGGCTGTCATCCATTGTTCGGTCTAAATATTCCACGCAATAAGTCAATATTCGAAAAACTAGGAAGTCTTACTGAACGAATTTCTAACCAACTTAGAATAAATTTTATTTCCCAAAGTATAACATAGATTTCTATCTATTAGCACCTGCTTTACGACTGACATACTTACTCACTGCTTGTAGACTATCTAATCGAATGATTTTTAGTTGCATATATAGCCGTGTGCATAGAGTAGTGCAGTAGAAAATACAGGATATTAGAGGCTGTAATAAACTGCAGAGAAATGAAACACTGTAAATTATTACAGTTATTATTAAATCATTAAAACAGTAAATTATTGAAACTTAGACATAAATTGAACACTTACACTTACCTAAGCCCATGTGGACCTAAGCTTCACAGATATACGGAACAGCCAAAAAAACACACCTACAAAAACTTCAAATTTTCCAGTCAAAAACTTTTAGGACTATCACCAAAGCTCCTTGGTACATAAGCAACTTTACGTTACATACAGACCTCAATATGGCTACAATTAACGAACACATACGATTTCACGATAACTTACACGGACATCCTAACACACTCATACAAGATATGGCGACAACCAACATGCCTGACAACACTCGCAGAAGGCTGAACAGGAGCTGGATGAGGGATCTCCTAGACTAATTATATCCGATTATCACGACAGGAAGAGGTGCCGCTCAGTACCACTCCTTATCATGCCTTTCATGCCACGGTAACATGTTCTTAGCCAGCACATTCACTGGTTGTCTCATAGACAGGTGCGAATATAAAAATAAAGTTAAAAAAAAAAAAATAGACAATCGTTACATCTCGAAAAAGTTAAATCTCCCGGAACATTCTAGATGCTCATTTCAAAGATAATCTAATTGTCTGGATTCTAAACCTAAACGATAAAAAAAGTCGTTTACATGGACACACAGCATATTTTTGAAATATAATAACTTAGATTAACTTTTGTTTAAAAGTAAAAATAAAAGTATATCAGAGACTACTCAGTTTTTTTTTATTGTTTGGTAGAGAATTATATCACCTTTCGAGTGAGCATAATAAAAAGAGGAGGATGCAATGGGCCCTTTCTTAGATTTTTCACCAATAACGGCGGACGGACGGGTTTTTTCTTTATTCGACATTTGGATCCTACATATCATGAAATGTGAAACCTCAAATTTTGACAGTGGGCTAAAATTATTTTTTTCCTGTTCGATTACAAAGGTTCATTAATGAAAATAATAAGCCAAAAGGAGCGTGATTTTTCACTATATACACGATCCGTCGTACAGAAAATGTCCTATTCAAAATTCCTATCCAAAAGTCCTTTTAATGTTCATTTTCTTCATATCTGTTAAACTTTTCGAGATAATCGCTATAAATGGCTGTTTCCGGGGGTAAAAAAATTCTAATCGGCCACCATTTTGAAACGAAAAGGCGAATTAAAATGGCGAGTTCCGAGGATCAGCCTGGGGTGACTATCATCGGTAACGAATCTAGAATGATAAATGATACTGTAGAGTTTATTAAACAAAGATTAATAATTCTATCCATCAGTTGACATCCGCTGGTATAGAAGGATCAGTCTAATTAGGGATTGATAAATTATTTGCCACTTCTATAATTTTGTTTTCATTAAAAACTAGTTTCGAATGTTATACATTCATCTTCAGTTCTAAAAACGCACAAAAATAAGCAATTCAAAATACAGTTTTGTATTATTATACATATTAAATTAGATACATTTAATTTAATATGTATAATAATACAAAACTGTATTTTGAATTGCTTATTTTTGAATTTTTGTTTGTTTTTAGAACTGAAGATGAATGTATGACATTCGAAACTAGTTTTCAATAAAAACAAAATTATAGAAGTGGCAAATAATTTATCAATCTCTAATTAGATTTTTTCTAATTTGATATTTAGGATTATACGCATCTTGAAATGTAATACCTCAAATTTTGACGGGGGATAAACATATTTTGTTTCTGTTTTTGTATTGTTTTTTTTTTTTGTTTTCGATTACAAAGGTTGATTATTGAAAATAATAAACCAAAAAAATAAACAAAATACTAGTTACTACATGGCTCTTTGGATATTGGCATGGAAGCAAACTGAGAACGTCTTAGATACAAACGCAAGATTGTATTGGCGGGTATTGACTTTGTGTCTCATGGAAGGAGGGGCTGCGAGGGGCCCCAGGAATATGTTTTCTAACTAACTTTTGCTGAAAGTTAAATATTTCAATATTTTTAAAGAAATGTGATATATCTATGACTAAGAAGTGACATCTTGTAACTGCCAAAAACGTATATTTCATGTTTTGATATCATTAATATCATGAAACTGATAAGACGTCGTATTTGTAGATAAGACCAATATGTGTAAAAAATAGAATATGTGATGAGCAATAAACTTTTCTGATGGTAACTCGTATTATAACTTTCAAAGAACGGTCTAGAAACTGAAAAACACAAGAATTTAAAATGACTTCTTAGAGTCATGAAAAACACACAAAAAGTTAGACGATTTTTAGATTTTTAATTGCCTTTTAAAGCAGTTTATTGTCGCTAAAATACTCGTTTTAGGAATATGAGGTATCACTTATTAAATGAAGATATATTGAATTACTGAACGATTTAAATAAATTTCAAAAAAAATATATTATTTAATAGACTGCCAAAAGATGTGTAATATTATAGTGTAATATTATGATAGCACAGGAAATGGGTCTTTTTTTATATATTCGGCCAGTTACTTTTAGTAATATCAGCGAATTAAATGATATGATATAAAAGTGCATATTATTTTAATATATTAATATTTATTTATTAATCTATTCTAATGTCCAGAAATGTACAATATCTGATAAAATCTTGTTCTCAGAATCTAAAAGATTCCTTCCCTTATATCATTGACGCAATATAAATTCGCACAGATAAGAATTTTCAGCACTTTGAAAACATGTAAATCATGTAAATTAAATAAAGCCATACTGAATGAGAAATATTTAAAGGTTAATTTGATCATATGAACAATAATATAAATATTGTCAGGTGTTATTTTATTACTAAAAGCAACTAGTGGCGATATATCAAAATATTTGATGTGGACAACACATGACTTCCTTGTACGCCTATTAAACTATAAATCGGTGGCTCAAAAAGTGATCCTGAATTTGGTTACTAGTTTCCGAATATTGCAGTATCTCAAAAATGACACTCGGCGTCGCGACATCCATCTATTGAAACACACAAAATCTCTTGTTTCTGGAGGTGAGATTCCGTTATTATATGTAATTTTCTTTCAGTAGGTAACTAGTTTCCAAGAGATTTCTTCGTGTTCCGTGACAACATTAGAACTATCAATATCACTAAATAAAGCATTGGAAATAGAAAGTTTCGGCATTTTAAACGGAAGAATCCGCTTAACTTATATCTTACTCTCCTGCTGCAAACTTGATCATCTCACAAATGGAGAGGAAAACCAGTATTTTACTCATAATTTTAACACTTAAAACAAGTAATAAAAATTTTTAATTGGAGTGGAAAAAAAAATCGCGTTTGTAACCTTTATGATTTCTGTATTTAATTTTAATATAATTTTTGATGTGTTTACTTTGAACTTCAAGTAAAGTACCCTTTTAGGCTCACCAAGTTTAACCAAAATCTTGTAAATGCATTCATATTGATATAAAAGTCCTATTTACCAAATTTGAGATGTGTTACATTATATTTTAATATAATTTTTGATAAAAGTCTAATATGACCTTCAAGTAAAGTACCACTTCCGGTTTGCCAATTTCAACCAAAATATATTATATTATTTATATTAATGTGTAAGTTTTATATGCCTAACTTGATAAGTTTTTCATTATATTTTAATATAATTTTTGATGAAAATCAATTATGACCTTCAAGTGAAGTACCACTTCCGATAATCATGTAGTGACCAAAATTACACAATTAGAATTACAGCAATCGTAAATTCAAAATTTTAACTTTCTACGGCTATCAGTTTTTGAGTTATGCGATATACGCACGTACGTACGAACATACCTACGAACGTACGTAGAGGTCACGACGAAACTAGTCAAAATGGATTCAGGGATGGTCAAAATGGATATTTCCGTTGAAATCTGAAAACCGAAAATTTTCGCGATTACAATACTTCCTTTACTTCGTACAAGGAAGTTAAAACATCCCAGGAAATACGAAAAACGTTGGTTAATCTTGTAAGGAGGTGCTTGTCCGATGCATTGAATAAGTTTTAGATTCGTTCTCGATTCTGGAAGGAAGACGATCCTTTTTCTACAG